>JAVTVY010008222.1:0-45283 GCA_036873755.1 Hanleya hanleyi | reverse complement strand
GAAGCGGTCTGGCCGTTTCATCAGACACTCTGTCCACCACCAAGATGTTCACTTGTACTACGTGCTCGAAATCATTCACTCGTCTGCACGACTTGCGCCGCCATGAGGCTACCAAGCACGAAGGAACCGCCCGGTATAACTGTACGATATGTACACTGTCGTTTCAGCGCCCGGATCATTTACAGCGCCACACACGTGCACGCCATGAAGTGCCCAAGCGTCCATGCGAAGAATGTGGTCGGCTTTTCAAACTGACCAGTCAGTTGCTGCGACACCAACGCACACGACACCCTGTTCCGCAGCCACGTTTGCAGATAGAAGAGCCCGTAGGCATCAATATCGAAACAGGGGAACTCCCACCCATCGTACGAGGGCCGATGATGATGATGTCGCCCTAATTCAACAGTCAAATTCCGACGACAAGACCTTGGGCCAGATTTTGTATGACGTGGAGGGCAAAGTACACTTCGTGGACGAAGCCATAAATGTTCCCAGCGATCTGTCACACGAAGACCATCCAGTGAGTGACATTTATCGGCGCCATTGACCCATGATCCGGCACTGTTTCTACCGTCATCGCCCTATTCAAGATATCTACAATTTCCGACTGACTGACCTCGCCCGTCTACGTAGCTACGTAGAAGCCATCTTCAAAGATCAAACTACGGCCTTCAAATTGAATCTGGCGTTTGGTTATGTGCTGCAGCATAAAGAGACAGTCCAAGTCCGATATTTTTACCCGAGCAGTAACATCCGGGTATTTGACCAACCGTTTACCATCATTAACCGAGTGTCGCTAGAGACGATGCTGGAGAAACTGGACACCGTGGATCCCTTGGAATGGGCCCAACAACAACGCCCCAACACCAAGTGGACAGTGGAGAGTGTGACCAATGTTACGTTTTTCGTTACCAAGCTGACCGACCACTCCCATCGGCTGAATGCGTCACTCATGCACTGATGAATACCATAACATGCCGTACATACTCTATATGTCTACATGTTGATCGTTGACGGTACGGAGGTGACCGAAGAGACACGGATGTTACCGAAGATGTCACGGCTCGGCCCTCGACTTGGGGATAGTTGAACTGAGTGTGCTAAAAATAGATCACCAGCTAGCGTGCTATAAAAGGGAGGCGGCCTGGCCGTTTCATCTGACACTCTGTCAACCACCAAGATGTTCACTTGCACAACCTGCCAGAAGCTGTTTACTCGTCTAGATACGTTACGACGCCACGAGGCCTCCACCCACAACGATGCTCGGTATACTTGTATAATCTGCGCACGGTCATTCAATCGGAAGGATCATTTACTGCGTCATGAGAGGGTACTCCACGCGGGTGCGACGGTACTATGTAATGATTGTGGTCGACTCTTCAAACGACCCAGTCGGTTTAGACAGCACCAACGTTTGATGCATGCCCCGTCTCTACGGTTTGGGCGACAACTTTCCACTAAAGAGGAGCCGCGGAAGGTCAGACCCAGTGAAGATGAACCCGGAGAGACGAACGCCACTGGTGATGCGATGACGAAGAGCCTGCCTATACCCACGGTCCAGGAGGGCCTGGATATCCAGCCGGACCCCTCCGTTACGGTTTCGAGTCATACGCCTGACAACATCGAACATTTTCTGGACGAGCCCATAACTGTTCCTAGCGATCTCTTACAGGACGCCCAGCCAGTGAGTGACATTTATCGGCGCCACTGGTCCATGATACGGCACTGTTTCTACCGTCATCGCCCTATTCAAGATATCTACAATTTTCGACTGACCGACCTCGCCCGTCTACCTAGCTACGTGGAAGCCATCTTCAAAGATCAAGCTACGTCCTTCAAATTAAATCTGGCGTTTGGTTATGTGCTGCGGCATAAGGAGACAGACCAAGTCCGATACTTTTACCCGAGCAGTAACATCCAGGTATTTGACCAACCGTTTACCATCATTAACCGGGCGTCGCTAGAGACGATGCTGGAGAACCTGGACACCGTGGATCCCTTGGAATGGGCCCAACAACAACGCCCCAACACCAAGTGGAAAGTGGAGAGGGTAACCAATGTTACGTTCTTCGTGACCAAGCTGACCGACCAACCCATCGGATGAAAGTATTCACCCATGCACTGATAGATTCTCAGAATGCGCAAACAACTATCTGAGGATATGTTGCCTCAACGGTATCCTGGCCTGACCGACGGTGATTAGAATAAACGGTTCAGAGCGAACATGGCCGAAGATGGAACTTTCTGAAATGAAGACTTCTGATTGGACAAGAATACATCTAACGGACAGGAACGAATATGACAGATGCAAATGGTGGCCTCTGATTGGACAAGTCTTCTTGAATTGTAACACCAAGTGGATAGTGGAGATAATGACCAATGTTGCGTTCTTCGTGGTTAAACTGACCACCACCTCCATCGGATGAAAGTATTCACCCATGCACTGATAGATACTCAGAATGCGCAAACAACTATCTGAGGATATGTTGCCTCAACGGTATCCTGGCCTGTCCGACGATGATTAGAATAAACGGTTCAGATGGCACTTTCTGAAATGGAGACTTCTGATTGGACAAGAATACATCTAACGGACAGGAACGAATATGAAACATGCAAATGGTGGCCTCTGATTGGATAAGAATCTTCTTGAATTGTAAATATACCCAACGCGGCTCCCCCAGCGTGGGTGTGATGTAACATTGGGGAAAATAAACTATATGAAAAAAACTTCTTGTTGTTGTTGTTCTCTCATGTGTCAACTTCTTGTTGTTGTTGTTCTCTCATGTGTCATCCTTGTTGTTGTTGTTGTTCTCTCTCTGGTCTATATCATGGCGTTATGTTAGAGTGTTAAGGTGTAACGACGGGCGTTGACGGGCATCACTGCATTTCGAAGAATTAGTGACAATTCCATGGAATATCAGAGCTTCTGAGCTATTTCACCAGGGCGTTGAAGCATTAAGAATGGTGTTGGTGGGCGTTGCTACAAGATGACACCTCACACGGTCCATTTGGACCGCGGATGGTCCATCTCTACACCAAATACCTTCCTGAACTGCCCCAAAAGGCCCACTTTCGCTACAACTTGTACTAATGACGTCATCGATGACGTCACAGATGCTGTAAATATCCCTGAAATCGGGGTGTATACTCCGAGAGCTACAACATGACACATCCCATGACGCATTCGCAACGCGGATGGTCCATCTCTACACCAAATACCTTCCTGCACTGCCCCAAAAGGCCAAATAACATCCTTCACTGCTAAAAATGCCCACTTTCGCTACAACTTGTACTAATGACGTCACCAATGACGTCACAGATGCTATAAATATCCCTGAAATCAGGGTCTATACTCCAAGAGCTACAACATGATACCCCACACGACGCATTCGCAACGCGGATGGTCCATCTCTACACCAAATACCTTCCTGCACTGCCCCAAAAGGCTCACTTTCGCTAATACTCCTACTGATGACGTCATCGATGACGTCACAGATGCTTCGGACATGCCTCAATTCGGATTGTACACCCCGAGAGCTACAAAATGACACCTCACACGACGCATTCGGACTAAGGATGGTGCATCTCTACACCAAACTCACCCTCACGCACCCACAAAATGTCCACTTTCGCTACTACTCGTACCGATGACGTCATCAATGACGTCACAGATGACGCGGACACCCCTCAAATCGGAATGTACACCCCGAGAACTACAAGATGACACCTTCCAGGACGCATTCGAACCGTGAATAGCCCATCTCGACCCCAAATACCTTCATGTACTGCCCGAAAATGTCCACTTTCGCTACTACTCGTACCGATGACGTCACCGATGACGTCACAGATGACGCGAACATCCCTCAAATCGGAATGTACACCCGAGAACTACAAGATGACACCTTCCAGGACGCATTCGAACCGTGAATAGCCCATCTCGATCCCAAATACCTTCATGTACTGCCCGAAAATGTCCACTTTCGCTACTACTCGTACCGATGACGTCACCGATGACGTCACAGATGACGCGGACATCCCTCAAATCGGAATGTACACCCCGAGAACTACAAGATGACACCTTCCAGGACGCATTCGAACCGTGAATAGCCCATCTCGACCCCAAATACCTTCATGTACTGCCCGAAAATGTCCACTTTCGCTACTACTCGTACCGATGACGTCACCGATGACGTCACAGATGACGCGAACATCCCTCAAATCGGAGTGTACACCCCGAGAACTACAAGATGACACCTTTCAGGACGCATTCGAACCGTGATTAGCCCATCTCGACCCCAAATAACTTCCTTCGCTGCCCCAAAATGGCCACTTTACTTACTACAACCAACTGCGCATGCGCAGATTAACGCGACATGCATTCAAAAACACACCATTCTGACTCTACCCCACACAAGCTTCACTTTGACACCTCACACGACCCATTCGAACCGTGATTAGCTCATCTCTAACCCAAACACACCCCTACATAGCACCCAAAATGCCTGTTTTCTATACTACGGCCAGACTGCGCATGCGCAGACTATTGAACACGGACGAACCATTAGTGTAGTCAAGTGCTCCTCCACGAGAGCTTCAAAATAAGACCTCACTCGACCCCATTGGACCATGAGTGGCCCACCTAGACTCCAACATGTCCACCCCGTATGGGCCTATACACCCATAGCCATGCAGTATAGGCCTATGGGCCTACACAGGCCTCGGTGACTTTTTTTCAAAAATTTCACCGATTCGCTCCGCAACACTTCCTATCGTGTTCTAAATGACGAGACGAGTAAAACGAGACCCCACAACCCTACCGCAAATGTATAGAAGTGGGTCGAGCAGCAAATTGCCCTGGGCGTGGAAGCGGCTTGCCCTGCCAAAATTCCACGTGAAGAGATTATTACGTACATCTATGTGCACCAAGGACGGAAAGACGATGATGAATTCATACAAGTCTTGTTGGCGAACTATTGAGCAGAACAAGTGTTGAAAAACATTGACCATACACATTTATTGATCTGGAGAGCGTATAATTGTATTAAAAATTTCAGAGTTTTTTTGACTTAATTGTATTAAAAATTCAATACTCAGATATAATTGTATTAAATTCAATACCCTTGTGAATACGTTCATTCTGTGTTAATAAAAAATAGTAGAAAATTAAAAAATGCTTAGTGTTCATTCTTTTTTCCTTTTTTTAATAGTAAAATAGCTCCAAAACGTATATTTCCATTCTCGCGCATGCGCAGAATGCCGATAGTTCAACCCACACCAGTCCATCAGATGCCCCTTCATGAATGCTTCACATTGATACCTCACTCGGCTCCATCGGGCCACTAGGGGCTCTCCTAGCTCCAAAAAAGGCTATTTTCATAGCCTTCGGCCTTCGCGCATGCGCAGAATCACCCTAATTCAAGCCCACACCCAGTCTATCAGATGCTCCTTCACGTTACCTTCAATTTGATACCTCACTCGACCCGATTGGACCATTAGGGACGCTTCTAACCCCAAAAAGGCTATTTTGAAGATTGATATCAATCTTCAATCTTCAAAATAGCCTTTTTGGGGTTAGGGGCGTCCCTAATGGTCCAATCGGGTCGAGTGATGTATCAATGTGAAGCATTTCACGTCAGCTTCAATTTGATACCTCACTCCACCCACTACCTCCAAAATTAAAATTGAAAAAAAAAAAAATTGAAGATTGATATCGATCTTCAAAATAGCCTTTTTGGGGTTAGAGGCGTCTCTAGTGGTCCAATCGGGTCGAGTGAGGTATCAATGTGAAGCATTTCACGTCAGCTTCAATTTGATACCTCACTCGACCCACTACCTCCAAAATAAAAAAATCTTCACCCAAGGTGTTGATATCGATCTTCAAAATAGCCTTTTTGGAGTTAGGGGGGCCCCTAGTGGTCCAATGGGGTCGAGTGAGGTATCAATGTGAAGCATTTCACGTCAGCTTCAATTTGATACCTCACTCGACCCACTACCTCAAAAATAAAAAAAATTTCACCTTGTGTGTGAAGATTTTTTTTTGAAAAAAAAATTTTTTGAAAAAAATTTTTTTTTGGGAAAAAGGATGATTGGGGCTGGTGTTATTTTTGTGTGCTTTGGAAAGAAGTTTTCTCTTCCGAGAAAGATGGTTGGCCCTGAAAAGGGCCTTTGAAGTGTTACACTTAGGCGCTGACACTTCCTATCATGTTCTAAATGACGAGACGAGTAAAACGAGACCTCACAACCCTACCGCAAATGTATAGAAGTACGTTTCCCAGGATGGTCCTATACCTCCATACCCCATATAGGCATTTTCCGTAATTTAGGATAAAGTCCGTATTCCGTATTTTTTCAGGAAAATTTTTACATACACCCACCCTGGAACTAGGGGAAGATAACTCTGTTGATAGACAAGCCCCGTTAAGCCCGGCGACCTATATACCCTCATACCCCATATAGGCATTTTCCCAGGTTTTTCGATAAAGTCCGTGTTCCGTATTTTCTTTTCAGGAAAAATTTTACATGCAGCCACCCAGCCATCAAATACCCTTCACCTAGGCTTCACGTTGATACCTCACTCGACCCCATTCGACCATTAGGGCTCCCCTAGATGCCAAAACGTCTATTTTCATACCCTTGGACCACCGCGCATGCGCAGAATGACCCTAATTCAACCCCACACCCAGTCCATCAGATGCCCCTTCATGAATGCTTCACTTTGATACCTCACTCGATCCCATTGGACCATTAGGGGCTCCCCTAGCTCCAAAAAGGCTATTTTCATGCCCTTGGGCCACCGCGCATGCGCAGAAGGCCAATATGTCAACCCCACACCCAGTCCATCGGATGCCCCTTCACGAATGCTTCACTTTGATACCTCACTCAACCCCATTGGACCATTAGGGCTCCCCTAGCTCCAAAACGTCTATTTCCATACTCTTGGGTCACCGCGCATGCGCAGAATGCCGATATTTCAAACCCACGCCCAGTCCATCAGATGCCCCTTCACGAATGCTTCACTTTGATACCTCACTCGACCCCATTGGTCCATTAGGGGCTCTCCTAGCTCCAAAACGTCTATTTCCATACCCTTCGGCCACCGCGCATGCGCAGAATGCCAATAGTTCAACCCCACACCCAGCCCATTAGATGCCCCTTCACCTAAGCTTCACTTTGATACCTCACTCGACCCCATCGGACCCTTAGGGGCTTCCCTAGCTCCAACACGGCTATTTTCATACCCTTCGGCCACCGCGCATGCGCAGAAGGCCGATAGTTCAACCCACACCCAGCCCATTAGATGCCCCTTCACATAAGCTTCACTTTGATACCTCACTCGACCCAATCGGACCATTTTATCTAGGGACTACTTTTTCTCCGCGGAAGCTTTTTCCCGAGACCGAATCACCGCCAAAACCACGGCCAAACCGCATCACCGCGCATGAATACATTTTTTTTTTTTTTTTGCCGGAACTTTTTTTTTTTTTATGCAAATGAGGGCTGTGGATGTGGGAGGTGAAGTTGTCCACCATTTTGAAACCCACCACCCATAACACACAACTACAAGTCGCCATTTTGAAACACACCACCCACAACACACACAAACAAGCCGCCATTTTGAAACACACCACCCACTACACACACTAAAAGTCCGCCATTTTGAATCCACCCCCACTCACCCAGTGCACTCATAGGCCACGCCCCCTCTCACACCTCACTCACGCATGCGCACATAAGGCAAATCAAGTTCTGCGCATGCGCAGTGAGGCGCTATTAGTCCCAAAGACTTTCTATATACTACTTTCATGGAATAGGCAGAAATTTGGCTGATAAATAGAAGAGAAAGGTATCCATTCTCACATAAATACACATGGAAAACTCGAATGATGTTCAATGCCGGATTGATATGTAGCTCGTCTCTCATAGTATAAAATAAATAATAATCAGCTAGATGACATGCCTGACGATTCTATTTGTCAAAACATGAGGAGGCAGAATAGAGCCAGAAAACATCTACGATGGGAAAGCAAGATAAGAACTGAAGTTAGGTGGGTGGCACTAGAGCAGGGAGAATAAAGCAACAGATACTCGGTACTGTTTTCAATCTAGAAAGATCGCGAGCTTCAAGAAAGTCATTTAATAAGATATCAGTGAATAATAAGAAAATTCAAGGGCAAAAAGGAACACAACAAGCGATCTGCCAATGTTTTTTCGAGAAGAGAAAGTGTTCTTAGATCAAAATAGACCTATCACTGAAGAAGAATTTTATGAAGCAGTTAAACAGTCAAACGTCGAAAATTCGCCCGATTGTGACGATTATATGAAACTTTTTTGGTCATCAATTAAAAAAATGTACCTCAAGTCGGCCCAGCATGCTTTTATATATGGAGAGCTTATAGTATACCGGTATCTCAAAGGCGGGCAATTATTACTCCAATAGAAAACCCTGATAGAGATTGTACATTTGGAGACCAATAACATTACTCAACACGAATTACAAAATTTTGGCAAAATATTTGGCAAATCGCAATTTACCTAATCTTATTCCTGAAACTCAAACGGGATTTATAAAAGGTACATATATCGGAGAAAATATAGATTTTTTGCTGGACAGTATAGAAACTTTCGATGAAGAAGTGTATCTTCTTTTCCTTGATAAAGAAAGAGGCATTTGATTCGGTAGAGCAGGATTTTAAAAGTAAGAACCTACAACTATTCAACTTTGGCCTATTGAAAAATTGAATTTCAGTCGTTTACACATTTAAGCGAATTGGGAAAGAGATCAAAGGAGTGTTCTTTGCAAATGATGCAATATTGCTATTAAAAAGTCTTTGTTCGGTAGAAGCCTCGATCAAATTGTATGAAAATATTGAAAACCGTATGGGCTTGAAGTTGAATATCGAGAAAAGTCATTTGGTCCCATTAAATAAATATATACAAAAAACTCCATTTGGACTAGAAATCGTAAACAGCACGAAAACATTTGAAATTTTAATATCGAAAGTAGTTGTATAAGCGTAAATTGAACCCTATTGACCTATTTCCGACAGGGGGCGCCACCAGGTCAAGTTACTGTGACGTCACTTCCGGTGGTCACAGTCACGTGACCTGGTAGCGCCCCCTGTCGGAAGTAGGTCAATAGGGGCCAGTTTACGCTTTGGATAGGCCCATACTGGCTCAGTGGACAATGTTTGTCCCACTGGGAAACCCACTCATGTACATTTGCGGTATGGATTGTGGCATCTTGATTTTCTCGTCTCACCACGTAGAAAACGATGGGAGGGGTCTCGAAGCTAACCGGTTAAATTTAAAAAAAAAAGTTTAGGTAGGTCTGGAGAGGCCCATACTGGCTCAGTGGACAATGTTTGTGTTGTGCCATCTTGTTTTTCTCGTTTCACCACGTAGATCACGATGGGAGGGTCTCGAAGCCAAGCGGTGAATTTTTTTTGAAAAATTCACTATGCGCATGCGCATTGGGCAAGTAGCGTTGGGGTGGGCGTGTTGGGGTCTAGGTGGGCCCCTAGTGGTCCGATGGGGTCGAGTGAGATCTTATTTTGAAGCACTCGTGAGGGAGCATTCGACTGGATGGGTGTGATGTGGAACTGACACCGTTCTGCGCATGCGAAGTAGACAAAGGGGGCATGGGAATCGCCATTTTGGGGTAGAGGTGGGCCCCTGTTTGTCCGATTGGGTCGTGGAGGGTGTCAAAGTGAAGCGCTTCTCCAGGGCGATCAAGTCATGGGTGGGTGCTTGTAAAATTAGGATTAGGGTTGAACCTATAAAAAGCGAAAACAAAGACTTTACCCCTAAAATAGGGGAAACCCCTATTAACCAGGTCTATAGGGGCTAATATCGGTTCCCGGCTTTTCCGGATCTGCCTAGAGAGTCAGGGTGGGTGAGTGGGTGTATGTAAAATTAGGATTGGGGTCCAACCTATAAAAAGCGGAACACGGACTTTATCCCTAAAATAGAGAAAACCCCAATCAACCAGGTCTAGAGGGGCTAATATGGATTCCCGGCTTATCGGGGCCTGCCAAGAGAGGCAGGGTGGGTGAGAGGGTGCATGTAAAATTAGGATTGGGGTTGAACCTATAAACAGCGTCCAAAGATAGGAAGTCGCTCAGCAAAAATCCAACACCATGTTGCCCGGAGCTTCATGGTATAGGCTGAAATTTGGCTGATAAATAGAAGAGAAAGGTATCCATTCTCACATAAATACACATGGAAAAACCCGAATGATGTTCAATGCCGGATTGATATGTAGCTCGTCTCTCATAGTATAAAATAAATAATAATCAGCTAGATGACATGCCTGGCGATTCTATTTGTCGAAACATGAAGAGGCAGAATAGAGCCAGAAAACATCTACGATGGGAAAGCAAGATAAGAACTGAAGTTAGGTGGGTGGCACTGGAGCAGGGAGAATAAAGCAACAGATACTCGGTACTGTTTTCAATCTAGAAAGATCGCGAGCTTCAAGAAAGTCATTTAATAAGATATCAGTGAATAATAAGAAAATTCAAGGGCAAAAAGGAACACAACAAGCGCTGTATAGGTACTTTTCTGAAATATATAAATATAAGCAACCCACGTGTTTTAATTTTAACCACCATTTTTGTGAAAGTTTCAAAAATTAAATCTGCCAATGTTTTTTCGAGAAGAGAAAATGTTCTTAGATCAAAATAGACCTATCACTGAAGAAGTATTTTATGAAGCAGTTAAACAGTCAAACATCGAAAATTCGCCCGGTTGTGACGGTTCTATGAAACTTTTTTGGTCATCAATTTAAAAAATGTACCTCAAGTCGGCCCAGCATGCTTTTATACATGGAGAGCTTATAGTATACCGGTATCTCAAAGGCGGGCAATTATTTCTCCAATAGAAAACCCTGATAGAGATTGTACATTTGGAGACCAATAACATTACTCAACACGAATAACAAAATTTTGGCAAAATATTTGGCAAATCGCAATTTACCTAATCTTATTCCTGAACTCAAACGGGATTTATAAAAGGTACATATATCTGAGAAAATATAGATTTTTTGCTGGACAGTATAGAAACTTTCGATGAAGAAGTTTATCTTCTTTTCCTTGATAAAGAAAGAGGCATTTGATTCGGTAGAGCAGGATTTTAAAAGCAAGAACCTACAACTATTCAACTTTGGCCTATTGAAAAATTGAATTTCAGTCGTTTACACATTTAAGCGAATTGAGAAAGAGATCAAAGGAGTGTTCTTTGCAAATGATGCAATATTGCTATTAAAAAGTCTTTGTTCGGTAGAAGCCTCGATCAAATTGTATGAAAATATTGAAAACCATATGGGCTTGAAGTTGAATATCGAGAAAAGTCATTTGATCCCATTAAATAAATATATACAAAAAACTCCATTTGGACTAGAAATCGTAAACAGCACGAAAACATTTGAAATTTTAATATCGAAAGTAGTTGTATAAGCGTAAATTGACCCCTATTGACCTATTTCCGACAGGGGCGCCACCAGGTCAAGTTACTGTGACGACACTTCCGGTGGTCACAGTCACGTGACCTGGTAGCGCCCCCTGTCGGAAGTAGGTCAATAGGGGCCAATTTACGCTTTGGATAGGCCCATACTGGCTCAGTGGACAATGTTTGTCCCACTGGGAAACCCACTCATGTACATTTGCGGTATGGATTGTGGCATCTTGATTTTCTCGTCTCACCACGTAGAAAACGATGGGAGGGGTCTCGAAGCTAACCGGTTAAATTTAAAAAAAAAAGTTTAGGTAGGTCTGGAGAGGCCCATACTGGCTCAGTGGACAATGTTTGTGTTGTGCCATCTTGTTTTTCTCGTTTCACCACGTAGATCACGATGGGAGGGTCTCGAAGCCAAGCGGTGAATTTTTGTTGAAAAATTCACTATGCGCATGCGCATTGGGCAAGTAGCGTTGGGGTGGGCGTGTTGGGGTCTAGGTGGGCCCCTAGTGGTCCGATGGGGTCGAGTGAGATCTTATTTTGAAGCACTCGTGAGGGAGCATTCGACTGGATGGGTGTGATGTGGAACTGACACCGTTCTGCGCATGCGAAGTAGACAAAGGGGGCATGGGAATCGCCATTTTGGGGTAGAGGTGGGCCCCTGTTTGTCCGATTGGGTCGTGGAGGGTGTCAAAGTGAAGCGCTTCTCCAGGGCGATCAAGTCATGGGTGGGTGCTTGTAAAATTAGGATTAGGGTTGAACCTATAAAAAGCGAAAACAAAGACTTTACCCCTAAAATAGGGGAAACCCCTATTAACCAGGTCTATAGGGGCTAATATCGGTTCCCGGCTTTTCCGGATCTGCCTTCAGAGAGGCAGGGTGGGTGAGTGGGTGTATGTAAAATTAGATTGGGGTCCAACCTATAAAAAGCGGAACACGGACTTTATCCCTAAAATAGAGAAAACCCCAATCAACCAGGTCTAGAGGGGCTAATATGGATTCCCGGCTTATCGGGGCCTGCCAAGAGAGGCAGGGTGGGTGAGAGGGTGCATGTAAAATTAGGATTGGGGTTGAACCTATAAACAGCGTCCAAAGATAGGAAGTCGCTCAGCAAAAATCCAACACCATGTTGCCCGGAGCTTCATGGTATAGGCTGAAATTTGGCTGATAAATAGAAGAGAAAGGTATCCATTCTCACATAAATACACATGGAAAAACCCGAATGATGTTCAATGCCGGATTGATATGTAGCTCGTCTCTCATAGTATAAAATAAATAATAATCAGCTAGATGACATGCCTGGCGATTCTATTTGTCGAAACATGAAGAGGCAGAATAGAGCCAGAAAACATCTACGATGGGAAAGCAAGATAAGAACTGAAGTTAGGTGGGTGGCACTGGAGCAGGGAGAATAAAGCAACAGATACTCGGTACTGTTTTCAATCTAGAAAGATCGCGAGCTTCAAGATCGTCATTTAATAAGATATCAGTGAATAATAAGAAAATTCAAGGGCAAAAAGGAACACAACAAGCGATCTGCCAATGTTTTTTCGAGAAGAGAAAATGTTCTTAGATCAAAATAGACCTATCACTGAAGAAGAATTTTATGAAGCAGTTAAACAGTCAAACATCGAAAATTCGCCCGGTTGTGACGGTTATATGAAACCTTTTTGGTCATCAATTAAAAACATGTACCTCAAGTCGGCCCAGCATACTTTTATACATGGAGAGCTTATAGTATACCGGTATCCCAAAGGCGGGCAATTATTACTCTAATAGAAAACCCTGATAGAGATTGTACATTTGGAGACCAATAACATTACTCAACACGAATTACAAAATTTTGGCAAAATATTTGGCAAATCGCAATTTACCTAATCTTATTCCTGAAACTCAAACGGGATTTATAAAAGGTACATATATCGGAGAAAATATAGATTTTTTGCTGGACAGTATAGAAACTTTCGATGAAGAAGTGTATCTTCTTTTCCTTGATAAAGAAAGAGACATTTGATTCGGTAGAGCAGGATTTTAAAAGTAAGAACCTACAACTATTCAACTCCATTTGGACTAGAAAAACTCATGGAAAAACTCGATACTCGGTACTGTTTTCAATCTAGAAAGATCGCGAGCTTCAAGAAAGTCATTTAATAAGCTATCAGTGAATAATAAGAAACTTCAAGGGCAAAAAGGAACACAACAAGCGCTGTATAGGTATTTTTCTGAAATATATAAATATAAGCAACCCACGTGTTTTAATTTTAACCACCATTTTTGTGAAAGTTTCAAAAATTAAATCTGCCAATGTTTTTTCGAGAAGAGAAAATGTTCTTAGATCAAAATAGACCTATCACTGAAGAAGTATTTTATGAAGCAGTTAAACAGTCAAACATCGAAAATTCGCCCGGTTGTGACGGTCCTATGAAACTTTTTTGGTCATCAATTTAAAAAATGTACCTCAAGTCGGCCCAGCATGCTTTTATACATGGAGAGCTTATAGTATACCGGTATCTCAAAGGCGGGCAATTATTTCTCCAATAGAAAACCCTGATAGAGATTGTACATTTGGAGACCAATAACATTACTCAACACGAATTACAAAATTTTGGCAAAATATTTGGCAAATCGCAATTTACCTAATCTTATTTCCGAACTCAAACGGGATTTATAAAAGGTACATATATCGGAGAAAATATAGATTTTTTGCTGGACAATATAGAAACTTTCGATGAAGAAGTGTATCTTCTTTTCCTTGATAAAGAAAGAGGCATTTGATTCGGTAGAGCAGGATTTTAAAAGTAAGAACCTACAACTATTCAACTTTGGCCTATTGAAAAATTGAATTTCAGTCGTTTACACATTTAAACGATTTGGGAAAGAGATCAAAGGAGTGTTCTTTGCAAATGATGCAATATTGCTATTAAAAAGTCTTTGTTCGGTAGAAGCCTCGATCAAATTGTATGAAAATATTGAAAACCGTATGGGCTTGAAGTTGAATATCGAGAATATTGTCCGATTGGGTCGTGGAGGGTGTCAAAGTGAAGCGCTCCTCCAGGGCGATTAAGTCATGGGTGGGTGCTTGTAAAATTAGGATTAGGGTTGAACCTATAAAAAGCGAAAACAAAGACTTTACCCCTAAAATAGGGGAAACCCCTATTAACCAGGTCTATAGGGGCTAATATCGGTTCCCGGCTTTTCCGGATCTGCCTAGAGAGGCAGGGTGGGTGAGTGGGTGTATGTAAAATTAGGATTGGGGTCCAACCTATAAAAAGCGGAACACGGACTTTATCCCTAAAATAGAGAAAACCCCAATCAACCAGGTCTAGAGGGGCTAATATGGATTCCCGGCTTATCGGGGCCTGCCAAGAGAGGCAGGGTGGGTGAGAGGGTGCATGTAAAATTAGGATTGGGGTTGAACCTATAAACAGCGTCCAAAGATAGGAAGTCGCTCAGCAAAATTCCAACAGCATGTTGCTCGGAGCTTCATGGAATAGGCAGAAATTTGGCTGATAAATAGAAGAGAAAGGTATCCTTTCTCACATAAATACACATGGAAAAACTCGAATGATGTTCAATGCCGGATTGATATGTACCTCGTCTCTCATAGTATACAATAAATAATAATCAGCTAGATGACATGCCTGACGATTCTATTTGTCAAAACATGAGGAGGCAGAATAGAGCCAGAAGACATCTACGATGGGAAAGCAAGATAAGAACTGAAGTTAGGTGGGTGGCACTGGAGCAGGGAGAATAAAGCAACAAATACTCGATACTGTTTTCAATCTAGAAAGATCGCCAGCTTCAAGAAAGTCATTTAATAAGATATCAGTGAATAATAAGAAAATTCAAGGGCAAAAAGGAACACAACAAGCGCTGTATAGGTACTTTTCTGAAATATATAAATATAAGCAACCCACGTGTTTTAATTTTAACCACCATTTTTGTGAAAGTTTCAAAAATTAAATCTGCCAATCTTTTTCGAGAAGAGAAAATGTTCTTAGATCAAAACAGACCTATCACTGAAGAAGTATTTTATGAAGCAGTTAAACAGTCAAACATCGAAAATTCGCCCGGTTGTGACGGTTCTATGAAACTTTTTTGGTCATCAATTAAAAAAATGTACCTCAAGTCGGCCCAGCATGCTTTTATACATGGAGAGCTTATAGTATACCGGTATCCCAAAGGCGGGCAATTATTACTCCAATAGAAAACCCTGATAGAGATTGTACATTTGGAGACCAATAACATTACTCAACACGAATTACAAAATTTTGGCAAAATATTTGGCAAATCGCAATTTACCTAATCTTATTCCTGAACTCAAACGGGATTTATAAAAGGTACATATATCGGAGAAAATATAGATTTTTTGCTGGACAGTATAGAAACTTTCGATGAAAAGTGTATCTTCTTTTCCTTGATAAAGAAAGAGGCATTTGATTCGGTAGAGCAGGATTTTAAAAGTAAGAACCTACAACTATTCAACTTTGGCCTATTGAAAAATTGAATTTCAGTCGTTTACACATTTAAGCGAATTGGGAAAGAGATCAAAGGAGTGTTCTTTGCAAATGATGCAATATTGCTATTAAAAAGTCTTTGTTCGGTAGAAGCCTCGATCAAATTGTATGAAAATATTGAAAACCATATGGGCTTGAAGTTGAATATCGAGAAAAGACATTTGATCCCATTAAATAAATATATACAAAAAACTCCATTTGGACTAGAAATCGTAAACAGCACGAAAACATTTGAAATTTTAATATCGAAAGTAGTTGTATAAGCGTAAATTGAACCCTATTGACCTATTTCCAACAGGGGCCGCCACCAGGTCAAGTTACTGTGACGACACTTCCGGTGGTCACAGTCACGTGACCTGGTAGCGCCCCCTGTCGGAAGTAGGTCAATAGGGGCCAATTTACGCTTTGGATAGGCCCACACTGGCTCAGTGGACAATGTTTGTCCCACTGGGAAACCCACTCATGTACATTTGCGGTATGGATTGTGGCATCTTGATTTTCTCGTCTCACCACGTAGAAAACGATGGGAGGGGTCTCGAAGCTAACAGGTTAAATTTAAAAAAAAAAGTTTAGGTAGGTCTGGAGAGGCCCATACTGGCTCAGTGGACAATGTTTGTGTTGTGCCATCTTGTTTTTCTCGTTTCACCACGTAGATCACGATGGGAGGGTCTCGAAGCCAAGCGGTGAATTTTTGTTGAAAAATTCACTATGCGCATGCGCATTGGGCAAGTAGCGTTGGGGTGGGCGTGTTGGGGTCTAGGTGGGCCCCTAGTGGTCCGATGGGGTCGAGTGAGATCTTATTTTGAAGCACTCGTGAGGGAGCATTCGACTGGATGGGTGTGATGTGGAACTGACACCGTTCTGCGCATGCGAAGTAGACAAAGGGGGCATGGGAATCGCCGTTTTGGGGTAGAGGTGGACCCCTGTTTGTCTGATTGGGTCGTGGAAGGTGTCAAAGTGAAGCGCTCCTCCAGGGCGATGAAGTCATGGGTGGGTGCTTGTAAAATTAGGATTAGGGTTGAACCTATAAAAAGAGAAAACAAAGACTTTGCCCCTAAAATAGGGGAAACCCCTATTAACCAGGTCTATAGGGGCTAATATCGGTTCCCGGCTTTTCCGGATCTGCCTAGAGAGGCAGGGTGGGTGAGTGGGTGTATGTAAAATTAGGATTGGGGTCCAACCTATAAAAAGCGGAACACGGACTTTATCCCTAAAATAGAGAAAACCCCAATCAACCAGGTCTAGAGGGGCTAATATGCATTCCAGGCTTATCGGGGCCTGCCAAGAGAGGCAGGGTGGGTGAGAGGGTGCATGTAAAATTAGGATTGGGGTTGAACCTATAAACAGCGTCCAAAGATAGGAAGTCGCTCAGCAAAAATCCAACACCATGTTGCCCGGAGCTTCATGGAATAGGCAGAAATTTGGCTGATAAATAGAAGAGAAAGGTATCCATTCTCACATAAATACACATGGAAAAACTCGAATGATGTTCAATGCCGGATTGATATGTAGCTCGTCTCTCATAGTATAAAATAAATAATAATCAGCTAGATGACATGCCTGACGATTATATTTGTCAAAATATGAGGCAGAATAGAGCCAGAAAACATCTACGATGAGAATGCAAGATAAGAACTGAAGTTAGGTGGGTGGCACTGGAGCAGGGAGAATAAAGCAACAGATACTCGGTACTGTTTTCAATTTAGAAAGATCGCGAGCTTCAAGAAAGTCATTTAATAAGATATCAGTGCATAATAAGAAAATTCAAGGGCAAAAAGGAACACAACAAGCGCTGTATAGGTACTTTTCTGAAATATATAAATATAAACAACCCACGTGTTTTAATTTTAACCACCATTTTTGTGAAAGTTTCAAAAATTAAATCTGCCAGTGTTTTTTCGAGAAGAGAAAATGTTCTTAGATCAAAATAGACCTATCACTGAAGAAGAATTTTATGAAGCAGTCGCCCGGCTTTGACGGTTCTATGAAACTTTTTTGGTCATCAATTAAAAAAATGTACCTCAAGTCGGCCCAGCATGCTTTTATACATGGAGAGCTTATAGTATACCGGTATCTCAAAGGCGGGCAATTATTACTCCAATAGAAAACCCTGATAGAGATTGTACATTTGGAGACCAATAACATTACTCAACACGAATTACAAAATTTTGGCAAAATATTTGGCAAATCGCAATTTACCTAATCTTATTCCTGAAACTCAAACGGGATTTATAAAAGGTACATATATCGGAGAAAATATAGATTTTTTGCTGGACAGCATTTGATTCGGTAGAGCAGGATTTTAAAAGTACAACATGTAAGAACCTACAACTATTCAACTTTGGCCTATTGAAAAATTGAATTTCAGTCGTTTACACATTTAAGCGAATTGGGAAAGAGATCAAAGGAATGTTCTTTGCAAATGATGCAATATTGCTATTAAAAAGTCTTTGTTCGGTAGAAGCCTCGATCAAATTGTATGAAAATATTGAAAACCGTATGGGCTTGAAGTTGAATATCGAGAAAAGTCATTTGATCCCATTAAATAAATATATACAAAAAAATCCATTTGGACTAGAAATCGTAAACAGCACGAAAACATTTGAAATTTTAATATCCAAAGTAGTTGTATAAGCGTAAATTGAACCCTATTGACCTATTTCCGACAGGGGGCGCCACCAGGTCAAGTTACTGTGACGTCACTTCCGGTGGTCACAGTCACGTGACCTGGTAGCGCCCCCTGTCGGAAGTAGGTCAATAGGGGTCAATTTACGCTTTGGATAGGCCCATACTGGCTCAGTGGACAATGTTTGTCCCACTGGGAAACCCACTCATGTACATTTGCGGTATGGATTGTGGCATCTTGATTTTCTCGTCTCACCACGTAGAAAACGATGGGAGGGGTCTCGAAGCTAACCGGTTAAATTGAAAAAAAAAGTTTAGGTAGGTCTGGAGAGGCCCATACTGGCTCAGTGGACAATGTTTGTGTTGTGCCATCTTGTTTTTCTCGTTTCACCACGTAGATTTTTTTTGAAAAATTCACTATGCGCATGCGCATTGAGCAAGTAGCGTTGGGGTGGGCGTGTTGGGGTCTAGGTGGGCCCCTAGTGGTCCGATGGGGTCGAGTGAGATCTTATTTTGAAGCACTCGCGAGGGAGCATTCGACTGGATGGGTGTGATGTGGAACTGACACCGTTCTGCGCATGCGAAGTAGACAAAGGGGGTATGGGAATCGCCGTTTTGGGGTAGAGGTGGGCCCCTGTTTGTCCGATTGGGTCGTGGAGGGTGTCAAAGTGAAGCGCTCCTCCAGGGCGATCAAGTCATGGGTGGGTGCTTGTAAAATTAAGATTAGGGTTGAACCTATGAAAAGCGAAACAAAGACTTTACCCCTAAAATAGGGGAAACCCCTATTAACCAGGTCTATAGGGGCTAATATCGGTTCTCGGCTTTTCCGGATCTGCCTAGAGAGGCAGGGTGGGTGAGTGGGTGTATGTAAAATTAGGATTGGGGTCCAACCTATAAAAAGCGGAACACGGACTTTATCCCTAAAATAGAGAAAACCCCAATCAACCAGGTCTAGAGGGGCTAATATGGATTCCCGGCTTATCGGGGCCTGCCAAGAGAGGCAGGGTGGGTGAGAGGGTGCATGTAAAGTTAGGATTGGGGTTGAACCTATAAACAGCGGGACACGGACTTTACCCCTAAAGTAGAAAACCCCTATCAACCACGTCTAGCGTTTTCAGGTCGAGTCACATCCTGGTCAAATGTCACATCCGGGCAAAGGTCATTTACGGTAACGCGAAACGCGTTTTATGGTGTTATAGCCAATGGCAGCCCGCGTACGAAACTACGCGATTACAGAATGTGAATTTCGTCCCAGGAATTCCTCGCGACATAGACGAACCGTATTACTTCGATTCCGAGCAGATCAACGTGGTAGTGCTAGATGAACTGATGAGTGCGGCCAATGACAATTCGAAAACCGCGGACCTATTCACCAAAGGGTCCCATCATCGCAATCTGTCCGTCATTTATTTGACCCAGAATCTCTTTCCTCAAGGGAAGGCGTCCAGAGATATTGCCTTGAACTGCCAATACTTTGTGTTGTTCTCCAATCCCATCGACAGAGCACAAATCCATGTGTTTGGTAGTCGAATTTATCGTCAGAACATTGACCATTTCGTGCAGGCGTTTCAAGCCACGATAACTCGTCTGTACGGCTACCTGATCGTGGACTTAAAAGCTCATACCCCCGAAGATCGCCAATCCGGGGTTTGCGCTATTCCTAATGCCGGTTGCGGCCGCAAGGTGGCGCTAGCGCTCACTGCACTTTGGTCTGTTCCGGTTTAGCTGTCTGCTAATGTAAACATGTGCAGGAGGGAAGGCGGGTATTGTATTTCGCCTCGTTTCGTCAGATTTTCTCACTGATGGAGACGCCCTTGGTAGTTTACGTAAGTATAGTCATCAAGTCTAATTTTTACTCGTTTGTACAAGCATAATAAGAGCCGCTTTGTCAACAAATTGGGCAATCAAAGGTCGTCGTTGTTGTTATAAAACATTTGTTTAGTTTTACTAGAGCCTTGCGTGTCATTGACTCAGAGATAAAGGATCACTGTACCGTACGATTGTAGAGGCATTATCACTGATAATATTGTCGCGGTTCTCCTGGTTTCAATCGGCTTTAATCATATTGAGATGATTTATTCTCTTCTATATACATTTGTTCCAATGCATTTTGCAGAAGAAATACATGGTATAATAATTAGATAAGGCCATTGTCACTTGATTGGTTGTTTAGCATAACCTTGATATTTAAAATACACATGCTAGATGCTATAATTATTTATTATTAATTATTGAATTGCAAACCAATTGTAAACGAGTACATGTATGAGGAAAATGAATAAGTTTTACTCATGAAAATGTAAATCCCTCATCTATTTTAATTACTTGCGCTCAAAATATAGATGAGGGCTGGGCATGCTAAACAACCAATCAAATGGCGATGGCCTAATTAAAAATGAAAAATAAGTAGCTATTAGTGCAAAAACTACTTCCTCAGTATTTACGAGAAGTTAGAAGACATATATGGTACATTAATTTCCTGTTCAGTGTGTCTTTTCACAATACAATTGTGAAACACTACCGCAGTCCCAACTGAGGCGGGTTGGGTTCTTGTTTATCACATTATAATCATACAGCTACATTAACAGCTACATGGTTGTCGGGTTAACTAATAATCCGATTATTTCTCACAGTACTTGATCAAACAAACTAGCCCCTGCGGATTGTTTTTAGTGGAGTGTGGTTTAATCAGGCCGAACTGCCGGCCACCCACCATGTTTTATAACAACAACAACGACGACCTTTGATTGCCCAATTTGTTGACAAAGCGGCTCTTATTATGCTTGTACAAACGAGTAAAAATTAGACTTGACTATACTTACGTAAACTACCAAGGACGTCTCCATCAGTGAGAAAATCTGACGAAACGAGGCGAAATACAATACCCGCCTTCCCTCCTGCACATGTTTACATTAGCAGACAGCTAAACCGGAACAGACCAAAGTGCAGTGAGCGCTAGCGCCACCTTGCGGCCGAAACCGGCATTAGGAATAGCGCAAAACCCGGATTGACGACCCAAATTTTACCCGGCGAGGGATCACCACAACGTCATATACCCCTACATCACCCAGCAAGTCCAAATCTGGCAGAGCCCGGCCAGCAGCAGCAACCCGCCCCCATACAGCGAGTGCCCTTCGTACCATCAGTCTCGGAATATCACCCAACCGTGAAGGACCAACCCAAACCCGTACAAGGGAATGAAAACAATGTGAACTCGAGGCTATGGAAGCATTTGCTCAAGAAAAAGTATGGACGCCGAGATGGGCGAGACGTTGGGGCCACAGAAAACAAGTTTCACCACAAAGGGTATTCGAAAGAGGAAGCCGTAATTTTAACCCATAACGCATTGGCACGCGACTACGACGGGCTTTACGTCAGCAGTATGCCGACCTCGTGAGTAGTAACCAAAGAGCATTTCGAGTCAGTGGCTCGTCACTGCGCATGCACGAGAAAGTGGTGTGCGCAGGAGTGTTCTGCGCAGGTATGAGATTTTGTGGCGGTTTTTTGGCGGTGTGCGCAGGAGTGTTGTGCGCAGGTATGACGTTATTTCCGGTCTGCGTGAATCGGGCGTGTGTATTCCTCCGCCGTGATGCGGTCTGGTGGTGATGCGGTCTGCCTCCGCGGACAGAAAGTAGTCCCAAATTCTCCGGCATTCTCCGGTAATCTTCAGGGGCGAGAGGGGTCCCTGGTGTACCGATTGGATCGAGTGAGGTGTCAAAGTGAAGCATTCGTGAAGGGGCATCCCACGGAATGGGTGTGACGTGAAACTGACGTGGAGTAGACAAAGTGTATGGAAATAGACGTTTTGGGGTCTAGGTGGGCCACTATTGGTCCGATGGAGTCGTATGAGGTATCAATGTGAAGCATTCGTGAAGGAGCATCCACCCGGACTAGTGTATCGTTCGTTGTCCACATTCTGCGCATGCGCAGACAGGGAATTGTGGTACGGAAATAGACGTTTTGGGGTCTAGGTGGGCCACGAGTGGGCCGATTGGATCGAGTGAGGTATCAATGTGAAGCATTCGTGAGGGAGCATCCGACGGAATGGGTGTGACGTGGAACTGATGTCATTCTACTCATGCGCAAGCAGGAATTGTGGGAAAAGGGTATGGAAATAGACATTTTGGGGTCTAGCTGAGCTCCTAATGATCCTATGGTGTCGTATGAGGTCTTATTTTGAAGCTCTCGTGAGGGAGCATCCGCCTGGACTAGTGTGTTGTTCGTGTTCAACATTCTGCGCATGCGTAGACAGGGAATTGTGGGAAAAGGGTATGGAAATATACGTTTTGGGATCTAGGTAGGCCCCTAATGGTCTGATGGGGTCGAGTGAGGTATCAATGTGAAGCATTCGTGAAGCAGCATCCGACCGGGTGGATGTGACGTCATTCTGCGCATGCGCAGTATACCAAGTATATGGAAATAGACATTTTGGCGCCGACATGGGTCACTATTGGTCCGATTGAGTCGTATGAGGTCTTATTTTGAAGCCCTCGTGAAGCAGCATCCGACTGTGCTAATGGTTCCTCCGTGTTCAAGAGTCTGCGTGGCAGTGTGTTTTGGTCGGTGTTTGTGGTTTGGTGGTGTGGGTTGTTCGCACAGACGTCACTTCCGGTTTCACTAAAACTACCTCCGAACACAGAAGAGTTCCAATTTTCCCCTAGACGTAGGGTCCGGATTTCCAACATCCAAGTTTTCCCCGGCTCGGCCCGGCCCGGCCCGGCCGCAGCGCGCACGGGTTATCCGGCCGCACGCCTGCGCGGCATCACCGGCAGTGCGCGGGTAAATGTCGGGTCAAAAGGTCAAAGGTCACATCCAGGTCAAAAGGTCAAAGGTCATCCTTTCGGCAAGGTTCGGCAACAATGTTGCGGCATCGATATACAGAGCTTGAGCACAAAAAGGGGATTGTAAATTAACCTGGGAAGGATGGGCAGTTCCATTTGGACCAATCAGCGGTCGAGAAAAAGAGCCAATGAGCGATCGATAAAAGAACCAATGGACGGGTACTAGAATTTCGATCACGTCTGCGCCTACATCCGGGTACTAGAATGCTTTCGCCTACGTCCGCGCCTACATCCGGGTACTTCTATGTAGGTGTATAAAAGTGGGAATTTTTAGGCCATTGCTGCATTCATTGGCCTGCTTGACCTGACCAGCCTGAGCCTACCTGACCAGCCTGAGCCTACTTGCCTGAGCCTCACCAGCCTGAGCCTGCCTCACCGGGGCTATACCATGAGATGTGGAGAAGATTTTCCAGGGAATCCAGGAGCGCCTCCGGTGCTGTAATCTTTGTTGTTGTTGCTCTCTTTTTGCACTAACCAGTCAGAATAGTACGTATCACGGACTACACCCGTAGAGCTACGTGTAGGTGCGCATGTGTGACGTGGTCTATAAAACACGTCCATCTGGATCACACACCTTCATTTCTACGGTTGCAGAGCCATGACGGAGAGCCAGACCCACGCGACTCGCATTTTACAGCATGCCACCGTGGTTAAAATCACTCACGGGTTACCGGGCAGTGGTTCGGTCCATGTTTGCAGATGGCGACGACAACGAGGTGCGACGCCAGATCCTGAAAGAGTTAACAGAAGCGGTCCTCGACAGAGTGCACTCGATGGAGAGGTGTGCCATCACTCACCACTACTGGACTATGACAGCCATCCTTGATGCTCGGGCTATGGACCACGAGCGCTCACGCCGGAACCAGCGACTGCTGGTTGGCCTAGTCATGGTCTGCCCTATTGAACCTGACGCTGTGGCATTGACAGTGGGACCTGACCATACATACGAGAGACAGTCACAGGGAGTGTCATTCACCGTTCGTCATTGCGTCAACCATGTCACCAGTTCTACGCGCCATCCTTCCCCTTACAACCCGGGTGGGATTACATGTCTATGAAGATAAAGTCACCCTCGTGGAAGACCGTGGAGATGTTTGCTGGTCGCGCGCTGAGACCGTATCGAATACGGTTACGCTACACCGTGACGGCTGGACCAAATTTAAACGGGTGTTGAGTGGTGAGCTCGATGGAAACCTCATCCAGACAGACAATGCCATCTACGTACACCGTGGACCCTTCTTTCCACGCCTGGGCCGTTACCAAGACCCTACGCGAGGCTTCACCCTAGACCCCGATCTGTGGACAGCCTTCGAGAAAGTGGTGCCTATTGTGGACCAGCTGTTTACACCGGACGAGCGGTCATCAGACGAGTTGGAGTGGGCTCGTGCCCTGAGAGAAGCGGCGGCAGAACCCAATGAACAAATGTCTAGCAATGAAGCGGAGGCAGACGACGATGCCATTGATTACCCGGCTAGACTCATTCAGCCCAGTGACATGACCACCCGATCCTTTGATCTCACGGGGTTCTCCCTATAAATACAAGAGACAGTCAAATCTGGTACCATTCACGTACTGACTATGACGGAGTATATAATACGGGCGTATCTCAGCGTGACCCCCGAGGTTTTCCTGCACGTTTATGCGGATAAGGTCGATATCATGGAGGAGGTGGGAGACATCTGTGATGCGGACCCTACACAACCGTGCCCGGCCCACATTCGTTTGTCTCTGGAGGGCTGGACCAAATTCAAACGGGTGTTGTCTGGTGAACTGGACGGCGACCTCATTCACCTGTGTCACGATGTGTACATCCGACGCGGCCCCTTCTTTGCTCAATTGGCTCGGCTAGATGGAGGTACAGTTCATTTTACCCTTCACCCTGATCTATCGTCTGCATTGGAAGATGCCGTGGCAGATGTGGATCAAGTGCTTAGCAAGCGGTCATCAGACGAGTTGGACTGGTCATTTACCATGGACAATGTGCTGGTAGAAGCCGAAGAAGAAAATCAGAAAGAAACTCCGACCCAAGATATACCCGTTATAAATAAAGGATAGAGCCAGGGTCCATCATCATTTGTCACCATGAAGAGCTGGGAGAAGGTGTTGGATAACTTATACTACAGTCCCGATAGTCCGGCGGCCTATAGTGCATTGTCGGCTCTCTATCGACCGGCCAAACCCCAGGGGATGCAACGTGCTCAAGTCCGAGATTGGTTAAGAAAACAAGACACCTATACTTTACATCGAGCTGCCCGTCGCCATTTTCTACGGAACCGGGTCATCGTGGGAGGACTAGATGCCCTATGGCAAGCGGATTTGGCCGATATGAGCGCCTTTACTAAACACAACGATGGGAATCGGTATATCTTGACGTGCATGGATATCCTGTCGAAGTATGCGTGGGTGGTACCCATCCGGACGAAATTGGGGCGTTCAAGGACATCTTCAAGACCGGGCGTAAACCCTTGTATTTGCAAACCGACGAAGGCACGGAATTCCTCAACCGTCCGTTCCAACAGTTTCTGAAAGCCCAGAAGGTGTTTTTCTTCCATACGTACAACGAGACCAAGGCTTCCGTGGTGGAAAGGTTCAACAGGACATTCAAAGGTCGCATGTATAAATATTTCACCTATAAGAATACAAGGCGGTACATCGATGTTCTCCCGAAACTTGTGAGTGGTTACAATCGAGCCTATCACCGGAGTATAGAGAGAGCCCCCATTACCGTGACCCAACGCAATGAAGCCCAAGTCCGGCGTGTCTTGTACCCCAGGCAATCGCAGCGAACGCCGAAGGAGGTGTTCAAGGTCGGGGACCCTGTACGGATCAGTAAAGTCAAAGGTCAATTTGAAAAAAGTTACTTGCCCAACTGGAGCGATGAGCACTTCCTGATTAAACGGCGCCTACCCCGACAGCAGCGAGTCTATGTACTGGAAGATCTTCAAGGGGAACCGTTGCTAGGGACGTTTTACGAGACGGAATTACAGCCTGTCGTAAAAACAAAGCTGGACTACTACACGGTGGAGCAGATTTTGAAAACGGAACGTCGACGTGGCAAACTGTTTCATTTCGTCAAATGGCAAGGCTGGCCCAGTTCCTTCAATTCCTGGGTCGCGGCCAACCAGGTGAAACGACTATAAACCAGACACCACTGCCGTCATCCTTCATTCCACGTTCGACCACGGTGCTACGGACAAACAGCAGCTGCCTCTGAACACAGCGTCTCCCAAAACGCGCAACGCGCAAGTGGGCTTTGTGGTGATAGTGCTAACCCTGCTGAGTGTGTTGTACGGAGGTGTGTTTTACGACGTAGCCTATGTCAGCACGTTACTTAACCAACTGAGTGGCAGTCAAACCAGTCTACAGATAGCACCAGTCACCTCCTTATCGATCCCAGTCATCACCATTACCACACCACGTGTACAAGCCACATCGAGCTCCACACCAAATATACAGTCAACACCTACACCAAGTACACCCACTACGTCTGAAAACCCATGGGATTTCATCCCTCACAGTGAACAGACAACGACGGCCGACGGCCGACGTTGTACCCACCACCACTCCAGTTCACTCGCACCAAATTTACAAGAGCGGGTTACCACGACAGCGGATACACCTCGAACCATGGACCCTCGCTGGCAGCATCCCTTCATTTGCGTCATCGCAGGACCGACGGGTTCCGGTAAAACGCACTTCGTCAGGAAGCTCATTCAACACGCCGACAGCATGATCACAACACCCATTGCCCGAGTCGTGTGGTGTTACGGAGAATGGCAGGCAGCGTATGCAGCAATGCCCCACATCACGTTCGTGGAAGGCCTACCTAACCTGGCCGATTTGGAATCGGACACCTTCGTGGTTCTGGATGATCTCATGGCGGAGACGGATGCGCGGGTCACCCAACTCTTTACCAATTACAAGCGTCTAGTCCGTCATTCATAATCCAGCCGTCGTCCATTAGAGAATATCCGCGCCCATAATCCAAAGACCTATTCCATTTTCCATATAACAGTATTAACACCAAATTCAAAAAGACAATCATAGTATACATAAACATAGGCTTGTTTCCTGCAAGAGAGAAGCGGTCAACAGTTTTCAATGATGCCGGCAAGATATCATGATGTTCCAAAAATATCAAATCCGTATCGCTGATCAGTATTCTTAATCCATAATATTCGTTATAGAGTCGTCATCTAAAAAATGATGTATCTCAGTCCTGGCGAGACAGATGTATCCCGGCCGCACTCCGTTTGCGTTGGAAGCCTTCAAAGATGCGACAACCCCTCAGCACGGGTATATCAGGGGTCCCAGTCCTCCTATATTTCCTATTTTTTCCTATTTTTTTATAGGATCCTATAAATCTCCTATTTTTTGGAAAAAATTCCTATATTTCCTATTTTTTCCCCCATATTGCTACAAAAAATACATGTCACATATTTACGCGCACTGTTGGTAACAGATATTTCCCAGACGGGTGATTTTCGCATTCTTCATTCATCTACCATCTTGTATGCTGGCAGTCTTCGAAGGTGGATGATGTCAATGTTCTGATGACACAGTTATGTCTTTTCATGATCCTACATGTACTTGCAGGGATTGAAATTTACACCTGTCAACCTGTTTCAGACAGGTACACGTAGTTTTAGCATGTGACAGGCCTGAAAACTTCTGACCTGTGACAGATTGGAAATTGGTAGCTGTGATGTTACCAGCACAGAAGGTGTTGCCTTCAACGTCCCGCATTTTATACACATTTGTAATCTTTAATTCCCATTGTAACATTTTATTCTACCCCTGACTTGGAAAACTGATTTCAAACCTCAATACAGATGCTGATCCATGCTGTGAGTCCACTAGTCACTTTATGTATGACATAGAAAGGATATGTTCAAGTTTTATTTGTGTCATTCATTGCTACCTGTTTAGAATGATAATATCCTGTATTATAAGTTAATTTATAATGTGTTGTGTTATAGGCTACACCAGACATAGTAAGCTGTAAAATGCTTCCCCCTCTGCCTGGTCGCGGACAGCAATGAGTATGTTTTGGTGTTCATCAATGATAGAGTTTCTCCCTCATGTGTGGATGTATATTAGGAACGCCAAACTAACACAACAGTGGCATCGGGATGACAGGTTGATCTTGAGAACAGAGAAAATAAATATCTTGAGAGTTTAGTCTTCAAATGATTGATACATCTAAATCATATTCATGTAAATCTAATATCATGGTTTCTAGAGAATAAAATATGGGCATGATGAAAGAAGTTAATTATAAGATGACATTATCATAACTGCTCCACCTTTGACCCCTGGGCTGTAGTGAGACCGGCCAGACAGAGTGTCTCCTCGTAACTGACCCATATCTGCCTGGAGGTCACAGGATCTAACTCTTGAGCCCAGATATACATAGTATCAAGGCAAGAGGAGGAACGTTTTTGTAGATCTCTTTTCAATCAGACTTGTTGAAGTAACAACTTACTATGTCTGGTGTAATATCATCCCCATTAAAAATTTGGGTGGATAGGGTGGCTGAAGGGAGGAGGAGGCCACAATTGAATGTAAATAGGTATGTCAAGCAGAAATAAAGTGAAAATTTAAGCTGTATCTCCTATATTTCCTATTTTTTCATGTTAAAAATTCCTATAAAACTCCTATTTTTTATGAAAAAAATTCCTATTTTTCCTATATTTTTTTTATCAAACTTGGCTGGGACCCCTGGTATATGCTCTTCGACCTCAGGCAAGCCACCTCTGATCACCTTCGACTACGGACCGGCATCTTTCCCGGAGAGACCCACCACGCGTACATGCAAAAATAATGTAAACACACCCACAATGGCTCCCCCAGCTGGGGGTGTGTGTTTTTTGATGATGGGGATAATAAAAAGAATTAATACCACAGCATGGTTGACTTTGTCTCTGTTCTCTGAGGTAGATAAAAAGGGCAGAGTTGTGGGTTCTGGCATTAGTTGTACATGATGTCTACGCGAGTACGGAAGCACGCTCCGTGTATTGAAGACGGCCCCACCCGAGTTGGTCCGAACCATTGTACGCGGTGCGGACCCTGACCTTGTACGCTGTCTGTGCGAGATCGGGTACAACCTGTTAAAAGGCAACGTACCACTGACTCCGGCTCAGAAGACCAAGTTGACCAAGCATAAGACAGGTCTCCGAACCCTAGTCCAGAAGCGGGTGTCTCAAACACAAAAGAAAAAGGTGTTACAGAAAGGCGGCTTTCTCGGGGCCATCTTAGCACCGTTGGCCGCTTCCGTGTTGGGTCCAGTATTGGGTGGACTCTTCGGCCGACAATGAACCACACGAAAAAAAATGGTTCTCGTCGAACCACGGTTCGATCAAAACCTCCAATCGCCCTACTCTGTTCCACCTACGGTGAAGACCATGGACACCCTCGATGAAGAGATGCAACAGATCTTACAAAGACCAGGGTTAAGCGACAGTGAGAAAGTACAACGGTACAATGAGACACTTCAACGGTACATGACGTTCATGGACCAATACAAAACCTTCTCTACCCCACCGCCACCACCACCACGCGACACACCGCCGACCTCAGCACCGCTTCAACCGCCGCCATTCCCAGGGGTACCACCCACAGCCCCACAGTGGGTGGAAGATGAAGTCCTGAAGAGTGTACCTGCATCGTTCAAGAAACAAGCTGGCCTGGTATTACAACGGATGAAACAGAATCCTAACATGACTTGGAATGATAAAGGCGAACTACTGGTACAGAATCAGGTGGTCCCCGGTACCCACATGACGGATTTAGTGAATGACCTGATGCGTCAACGCAGGTCGCACACGGACCCTCGAGGATGGGAGGTCTTGGCTCAAGGCTTGAAAGACATGCATGTACCGCAGGAATTTGTGGGGACCCCCCAGCGCTGGGCCTGGATGCAGCGGCCCCAGCAATCGCCGAGTGGCCCACTACCTTCTTGGAAAGCCGAGTGGGAACCGGAGTCACCCCCCAAAACACCACCACAACGGGCTTCTTTTCACTCCTTTAAAAAATAACCCTTGATCAAGACACCCCACATCTCCAGAGCCGTGACACGTAGCAAGTGACCGCGACGAACACGACGCCGGACACAACCGCCCAAGGGCTGGAACACCTATTAAAACCAACAGCTGCAGCAGGACAGCTCAGTCGCCTCACCCTACCCAGTAACAGTTCGCTGGATGTGTTTCCTGACAACACCTTGGCCAAGTACGTCACCCAGTTACCGCAACCGTTGCATTTACCTGGACGATGGGAATGTGGTCTCGTGGATATCCAATACCCTTACTCGTGGTACAACGTGCGAGCCAATGAAGTGTGGTACGAGGTGACCTACGAAGGAAAAGACACCCGACTCACCCTCCCCAAAGGCCAATACGATACTCCCAAGGAGTTCATGCAGGGGCTGACAAGAATGTTGCATTATAAGGCTCTACGGGAGGTCACGAATGTTTCAATACAAGCGTCTAGTCCGTCATCCATAAGTCAGCCGTCGTCCATTAAAGAATATCCGCGTCCATAATCCAAAGACCTATTCCATATCCAGATAACAGTATTAGCACCAAATTCAAGAAAGACAATCATAGTATACATAAACATAGGCTAGTTTCCTGCAAGAGAAAAGCGGTCAACAGTTTTCAATGATGCCGACAAGACATCATGATGTTCCAAAAATATAAAATCCGTATCGTTGATCAGTATTCTTAATCCATAATAATCGTTCTAAAGTCGTTATCTAGAGATTGGTGTATCTCAGTCACGCTTTGATTGTGACTGTTCATATGAGCACCATGAGGATCTTGAAGTACATGGGTTCATACGGCCCCTAGCCCCGGGTTAAGCGGAATTAGACACAAGTTACGAAACGTATACGCCATAGATCTTGCACGCTACGTTCGTATTTTGCTATCAGCATGCGATATGTATCGCCAAATTTGAGAAACTTTGAATGGAGGCGCTTGGAGGAATAGCCCTGTTTTATAAGTTTCTGCAACAATGTTTTGTGACGTTGATTGAAATCGTCACAATTAACACAGGATCTAGCAAATGCTACTAGGCGAGATATGTATACGCCATATGCAGGTCCCACTGGAATATTACTGTCCAGAAAGGGATAGTTTACGTACTGTTACGGACTTGACTTATCAAGTCAAAACCCATCAAAACCTTTCCCTTCAAGAATCACGTGGACTTCGATTACAACGCACACAACGACAAGGCACAGATCATCCTCACCTCCAACGTGAGTGTCGTACTGAGTCCTATCCTACAGCAAATGCTGGGTTTCGATCTAGACGTTCGCTGGTCCCACCGCCCACCAAGGCCAGATCCCGATGGATATGAAGTCGGGTATGTACGGACTCTACGTCTACTCGGACGTGGTCGACAACCACATCGTGGGCGATATCAACACACCTCTGTTACGGGTGGTCCCCATTAAAAAGACGTATGGACATCAAGTTACCCACAGTTTCAACCACATGCTCTACCTACCCGTACGACAAACCGACATCAACACCATCACGGTGGATATAAGAGATGACACGGGACGACCGGTGGCATTCGAACGAGGAAAAGTGGTGCTGACACTTCATTTTCGACAAGCACGTGCTCCCCACTTTGTATAATGAAGGTGTCTTACGAGTGCGATGCACGCAGCTATATGGACTATTATGCCCAACAGGCCGGAGGTGGCCTTCCGGTCTTTAGTGGTGCACGCATGCAACGAGGACATGGGCTGGGGAACATACCTGGGAGCATCGTCAAAACGTTCCTGCCCTTGGTGACGCGTGGGGTGAAAGCAATCGGCAAACAAGCGGTACGCAGTGGTCTGCAAGTCGCCGGTGATGTCTTGGGGGGTACGGCACCCAAAGAAACAGGAGGCGTCTTGGTCGCCAAAGCACAACGCACCGTAGGGAATAAAAGACCTGCACCACCGAGACCACGCGCCAGTCGACGACCGACCCAGCGACGACGCACATCGAAGACCCAGGATATCTTTTCTTAAAACATGTCCTTGATCCACGCAGAGTCCTGCCCCTCCACCAACAGTGGATTTGATTTGTGGACCGTCCGCCCACACAGACCAGTGCCGAACAAGGATTATGGGTGGAGCGTCTCCCGCTCTCCAGCATCAACGAAACAGGGCCCATCGAGTTCACCATCAGTAATGCGGATACGGCCTATGTGGATTTAGCCCATACATACTTGTATGTGAAAGCCAAGGTCGTCAATGGGGATGGCTCCAGAATCGTCGACCAAGCAACGGTGGGCCCGACGAATCTCTGGCTGCACTCTATGTTTCAACAGGTGAATATATTTCTCAGCGACAAACTCATCAGTGACTCGACCAACACGTACCCCTATCGAGCCTACATCGAGACGCTGTTGTCGCATGGACGAGAGCCTAAAAAATCTCAGCTGACAGCCGCTTTATTCTACCAGGACACAGCCGAGCACATGGGCGCAGAGAACGACAATGCGGGATATAAGAAACGGAAGGCTTTCACCGCGAACGGCTTCTCGGTTGATCTCATGGGTCGACTGCACGCAGACATTTTCATGCAAGACCGGTACCTCTTGAACAAGATCCCCATCAAAATCCGACTGATACGGGCGCCTCCGACCTTCGCCTTGATGGCGACTAACGTAGAGGGGCATGCAGCTGGCTATAAGATTGTCATCCAAGACGCAGTCCTGTATGTCCGAAAAGTGAAACCGAATCCAGCCGTTCAATTGGGACACCTCAAAGCCTTGGAAACAAAACCAGCCCAGTACCCTATCCGACGTGTGCAAACCAAAGTGTTCTCTGTGTCTGCTGGAAATATGAGCGCCAACAAAGAAAACCTGTTCCTGGGGGAACTACCCAAGCGATTGATCCTGGCCTGTGTGGAAAATACCAGTTTCAGCGGAGCCTACCCAGAGAACTCGTTTGACTTTAAACATTTCAGCATCAATTTTGTGGCCCTGCATGTCGATGGACAACAGGTCCCAGCCACGGCCTTAACACCGAACTTTGGGCGCGCGAATTTCATTCGAGCCTATCAGAGCCTGTTTACAGCTACCGGTCAAATCAACCAGGGAATATGATTATTCGGGAGGACTACGCGAACGGATACACGTTGTTCTGTTTCGATCTGACCCCCACCTTAGAGAACGACAATCAGCTGGCCCTGGCCAAGCAAGGCAATTTACGGTTGAAAATCCACTTTGCACGAGCCCTCCGGATCACCGTCAATGTGATCTGCTACGCCGAGTTTGACAACATCATTCAAGTGGACAAGGCGCGCAACGTCCTGTGTGACTTTGCCACCTAACATGGATACAGACCAGATAACCACCGTGCTGGAGAATGACCCAGAGACACGTATAGTCTTTCAAGGGGTGTTCGCCCGAGATGTGTTCCCATTAGACCGTATGTATCCTGCTGCTTACGTTCTCAACACGGACCCGATGGATCGGCCCGGTGAACATTGGGTGGGCGTGTACTTGACAGAACAGCAGGGCGAATACTTTGACCCGTACGGCCTGCCACCCCTCCATCCCGATTTAACAGACTTCATGGATCAAGGCACAGAGACGTGGTGTTGGAACAGTCAAACGTTGCAAAGCCTGACCAGTAGCGTGTGCGGACAGTATTGCTTGTTTTACCTGTACCATCGATGCCGGGGAAGAACCTTATCTACCATCGTACAGATGTTTGACGAGTACCCCAAGCCCGAGGACCGCGATGTACTCGTATATGACTGGGCCGTCCATCATTTCAATGTACAAGCCCCGTTCTGGGCTTAAGTTCTTTCAATGTACAAGCCCCCTGTTCTGGGCTTAAGTTCACAAGCCCCCTGTTCTGGGCTTAAATTCTTTCAATGTATAGGCCCCCTGTTCTGGGCTTCAGTTTTCACGTGGTTGTTCTTACGTTGTTGTTATTTATTGTTGAATAAAAAACAAAATGAGATCTGTCTTGTTTTCTATATGAGCATAATGCATGAAGGCTATAACAGACATGTGGGGATTCGGTCAAACTGGCCTTGAACACCGTGGAGAAAGTAGCCATGGGCACTTGACGTCCGCGCCTGCATCCGGGTATGTATGTATGAGGGTCTTGAGGGGGCGACTGTATGTGGTGAGTTGTATGTGAGTTTTTTCGGTGACGTCCGCGCCTGCATCCGGGTATGTACGAGGGTCTTGAGGGGGCGACTGCATGTGGTGAGTTGTATGTGTTTTTTTTCGCTGACGTCCGCGCCTGCATCCGGATATGTATGTATGAGGGTATTGAGGGGGCGACTGCATGCGGTGAGTTGTATGTGGGTGTTCTTTCGGTGACATCCGCGCCTGCATCCGGGCACTTCTATGTAGGTGTATAAAGGTGAGAATTTTTAGGGAATGGCTGCATTCATTGACCTGCTTGACCAGCCTGAGCCTGTCTGACCAGCCTAAGCCTGCCTCAACAGCCTGAGGCTATCTGACGAGAGGAGCTACGACACTGTCAACCACCAAGATGTTCACTTGCACAACTTGCCAGAAGCAGTTTACTCGCCCAGAAGATTTGCGACGGCACGAGTTTTCCATCCACAACGGCGCACGGTATACTTGTATAACCTGCGCACGGTCATTTAATCGGGAGGATCCTTTACTGCGCCACGAACGCTCATTCCACGATGGCGCGACAGAACAAGGTAATGAATGTGGTCAACTCTTCAAACGACCCAGTCAGTTAAGACGGCATCAGCGTTTGATTCATGCCCCGTCTCTACGGTTTGGGCGACAACGTCCCACTAAAGTGGCACACAGGAGGGTCAGACCCAGTGAAGATGAGCCCGGGGAGACGAATCCCACTGGTGATGTGATCACAGAGAGCCCACCTGTACCCACAGTTCAGAAGAGCCTAGATATCCAGCCAGTCCCTAGCATTATTGTTGCTAGTCATACGCCTGGCGACATCGAACATTTTCTGAAAGATACAGTGGATGTTCCTAGCGATCTGTTACAGGACGCCCATCCAGTGAATGACATCTATCGGCGCCAATGGCCCATGATACGGCACGTTTTCCACCGTGATCGCCCTATTCCAGATATCTACAATTTCTCACTGACCGACCTCACCCTTGTACGCAGCTACGTGGAAGCCATCTTCAATGACCAAGCTCCGGTCTTCAAATTGAATGTCGCTTTCGGGTATATCTTACGTCACAAAGAGACGGAACAGTTACGGTATTATTATGCCAGTAATAACAGCCATGTGTTTGACCAGCCGTTCACCATCATTAACCGGGCGTCGCTAGAGACGATGCTGGCGAAACTGGACACCGTGGATCCCTTGAGATGGGCACATCGTCAACGCCCCAACACACAATGGGTCGTAGAGAGGGTGACCAATGTTACGTTCTTCGTTACCAAGCTGATCGACCACCCCCATCGGCTGAATGCGTCAACCTTGCACTGCTGAATAGTATAACATGCCGTATATACTCTCTATGTCTACATGCTGATCGTTGACTTGAGCTCAGTAAACATTAAATGCGACGGTGTGTTAAATAATAAAACATGCTGTTTGATATTTCAATTTGTTTTGCTGTGAACATACTAAACATACCCAGGGTTAGGGTTAGGGTTAGGGTTGTATAAACATTGAACTTGTTGTTATTCAAGACAACCGCTTTCCGCTATACTTGGATGAAATATATACCCCGATGTCATATAGTGCCCTTGCACACTTCCGAAACTTCCCTTTAACCCGCGCGCGCTGCGGCCGGGCCTGACCGGCGAAAACTTGGATGTTGAAAATCCGGACCCTACGTCTAAGGGAGAATTGGAACTCTTCTGTGTTCGGAGGTAGTTTTAGTGAAACCGGAAGTGACGTCTGTGCGAACAACCCACACCACCAAACCACAATCACCGACCCATAGTAGTTGGTCAAACACACTGCCACGCACCCCGAAAATTCCGGCTTTCTATATTACGGCCAGACTGCGCATGCGTAGACTTTTGAACAAGGACGAACCATTAACACAGTCGGATGCTGCTTCACGAGAGCTTCAAAATAAGACCTCATACGACTCCATCGGACCAATAGTGACCCATGTCGGCGCCAAAATGTCTATTTCCATAGCACGTCAGTTTTACGTCACATCCACCCGGTCGGATGCTGCTTCACGAATGCTTCACATTGATACCTCACTCGACCCCATCAGACCATTAGGGGCCTACCTAGATACCCAAACGTCTATTTCCATACCCTTTTCCCACAATTCCCCGTCTACACATGCGCAGAATGTTGAACACGAACAACACACTAGTCCAGGCGGATGCTCCCTCACGAGAGCTTCAAAATAAGACCTCATACGACATCATAGGATCATTAGGAGCTCACCTAGACCCCAAAATGTCTATTTCCATACCCTTTTCCCACAACTCCTGCTTGCGCATGCGCAGAATGACATCAGTTCCACGTCACACCCATCCCGTCTGATGCTCCCTCACAAATGCTTCACATTGATACCTCACTCGATCCAATCGGCCCACTCGTGGCCCACCTAGACCCCAAAACGTCTATTTCCGTACCCTTTTCCTACAATTCCCTGTCTGCGCATGCGCAGAATGTGGACAACGAACGACACACTAGTCCAGGTGGATGCTCCTTCACGAATGCTTCACATTGATACCTCATACGACTCCATCGGACCAATAGTGGCCCACCTAGATCCCAAAACGTCTATTTCCATACACTTTGTCTACTGCGCATGCGCAGAATGACGTCAGTTCCACGTCACACCCATCCCGTCGCATGCCCCTTCACGAATGCTTCACTTTGACACTTCACTCGATCCAATCGGTACACTAGGGATCCCTCTCGCCCCTGAAGATTGCCGGAGAATGCCGGAGAATTTGGGACTACTTTCTGTCCGCGGAGGCAGACCGCATCACCACCAGACCGCATCACGGCAGAGGAATACACACGCCCGATTCACGCAGATCGGAAATGACGTCATACCTGTGCACAACACTCTTGAGCACACCGCCACAAAATCTCATACCTGCGCAGAACACTCCTGCGCACACCACTTTGTCGCGCATGCGCAGTGACGAGCCACTGACTCGAAATGCTCTTTGGTTACTACTCTCGTGACCCATATGAAATTGTTGGACAAGGATAGCAACGGGCGATGACGGGCGTCACCGCATTTCGATTTCGCATTTCAATTCCATGAAAATCAAAGCTTTTGAGCTGTTTCACCAGGGCGTTGAAGCGTTAAGCCGGGTGTTGGCGGGCGTTACTGTCTATAAAGCAAGCGTATTCCAAAAACATGCGCAGTCGACGTTCAACCATCAACATGGGTTATACATGCTTTGAGTGCGAACGTACGTTCACCAGACATTACGATATGATGCGACACGAGAAAAATATACATGGGATTGAAGACTACGAGGCACAAGAAGCCGATACAGAGACTCCTGTGAGTCCACCGACTGATACCGAAACCGAGACTGCTGAGACTCCATGTTCTGATACGGAGAGTTTGACCTCAGATAGCCAGCCTACATCCCAGGAAAGTGAGGCAGAACCTACCTTCTGGGATCGTATTGTGCATAAAGCTAATCATGGTTATGCTGCGCCTATCGAAGACGGCGGATAGGATAACTTACAGGATAACAGAAATGCGCCACTGCATCAGGAAAACAGCCCTGGCCATCTATAAACGGTATAGCCTGCTGTCGCTTGAAATGAAAGGCGACCCCACGTACAGGTCCATCATGAAGACCAAGCCTCATTTGGAAGAGGATATGGGGTTACCACTCACCGAGGCCTTGGAAAATGCGATCAAAATGCGCAAACAACTGTTTGTTGCCTCCACGGTATGTTGCCTTCACGATATCCTGACCTGCCCGACGACGATTAGAACAAACGGATCAGAGCGAACATGGCCGAAGATTGAACTTTCTGAGATGGTGGTTTCTGGTTGAATAAGGGCAGCCGAGAATACATCTAACGGGCAAGAACGAATATGAGAGATGCAGCGCCAAATGGCGGCCTCTGATTGGACAAGAGCCTTCTTGAATTGTAAACAAACCCAACTCGGCTCCCCCAGCGTGGGTACGATGTCCTGGAGGGGATTATACAATGACTGACCTGTCATCCTTGTTGTTGTTGTTCTCTCATCTGTCTACATCATGGCGTCAAGGTGTTATACTAGGACGTTAAGGCGTTCAGATAGGGAGTTAAGGCTTAAAAACGGGCGTTGATGGGCGTTACTGCATTTCGATGAATTAGTGACAATTCCATGGATTATCTAGAAAATCAGAGCTTCTGAGCTATTTTCCCAGGGCGTTGAAACATTAAGCTTGGCGTTGGCGGGAGTTGCTACAAGATGACACTTCACACGACGCATTCGGATCAGGGATGGTCCATCTCTACCCCAAACACCTTCCTTCACACCCCCAAAATGCCCACTTTGGCTAGTACTCTTACTGATGACGTCACAGATGACAGACCGCCACTCAACAGACCTCCACGAACCCCCAAAATGCCTGCTTTCTATATTAAAGCCAGACGGCGCATGCACAGAATGATTTAAACGGACGATGCATTAGTCCAGTCGGATGCTCCTCCACGAGAGCTTCAAAATAAGACCTCATACGACCCAATCGGACCACTATGGATCCCCTACACCCCAAAACACCCACATCAGCGCTACTTGCCCAATGCGCAAGCGCACAGTGACTTTTTCAAACAATTTCACCGCTTGGCTTCGAGACCCCTCCCATCGTGTTCTACGTGGTGAGACGAGAAAAATAAGACGCCACAACCCATTCCATGAGTGGGTTTCCCAATGGGACAAACATTGTCCACTGTGCCAGTATGGGCCTATCCACCCCATCAGACCTACCTGAACTTTTCAAAAAAATTTACCGCTTTGCTTCGAGACGCCTCCCATCGTGTTCTACGTGGGGAGACAAGAACCACAAGATTCCACAACCCATACCGCAAATGTCCAGGAGTGGGTTTCCCAGTGGAACAAACGTTGTCCACTGAGCCAGTCTGGGCCTATCTAGACTACCTTAACTTTTCAGAACATTTCCCCGCTTAGCTTCGAGATCCCTCCCATCGTGTTCTACGTGGTGAGACAAGAAAAACAAGATGCCATAGCTCATACCGCAAATGTCCATGTGTGGGTTTCCCAGTGGGACAAACACTGTTCAGTGAGCCAGTATGGGCCTATCCACCCCATCAAACCTGCTTGAACTTTTCCACAAATTTCACCGCTTAGCTTCGAGGCCCCTCCCATCGTGTTCTACAGAAAAACAAGATGCCACCCTCCATATCGCAAATGTGCAGGAGTGGGTTTCCCAGGGGGACAAACATTGTCCACTGACCCAGTATGGGCCTATCCAGACCTACATGAACTTTTCAAAAAATTGATCGCTTAGCTTCGAGACCCCACCCATCGTGTTCTACAGCTCGAGACGAGAAAAACAAGATGCCAAACCCCATAGTAAAATCCACAAGAAAAAAATGACCACCCATACCTCATACATGCATTCCCCGTATACACTAACATACAAATGTTCGAATCAGGGGAGATCACCCGGAACTTGCCCCACAGAGGTTTCGCCTAGTCCGAGTTGTCTTCATTGCCTCCCGAGTGCAGCACGATCGATGCCAAAATACCCGCAGCAGCGCCGCCATTTTGTGTGTTGATTTTTTGCGGAGATATACTGGACACAACACGCTCAACCTTGTGGTCGCACTGATCCTAGACTCGTCATAATAACATCGTACAATACATAGGTTATCTTTATTACTATGTCTTACTTCCCATGGTTTCATGTATTTTTTTCGTGCCAATGCGGTTTCCCTTCTCGCGCTGTATGGCTAGGTGGAGAAACTGAGGGTTCCCTACTTGCCCTTTATGCTGGGCATAGTGTTGTCGATATTGTCGGGAACCATGTTTGATGACTTGCATTCAATTGATGCTTTGGAAGGCCAGATAAAGGCTTATTGACTATTATATTCTCCCGGAGATGACCGGACATTGCCGGAGATGACCGGATATTTTCTAACATGTTGACCCTGAGGCATATGACCTCTGTGACGTCACACGAGCGATAAAGGGGATTTGAAGTCACATTGACCTTTAACCTCTGAGTGCAATTTGAGTGCAATTCCGGTCACGTGGCCGGAAGTGACCACTGACACCTGCGCTGGACCTGATGTAAAGCGTAAATTGGCCCCTATTGACCTACTTCCAAGAGCGGGCGCCACCAGGTCACGTGACTGTGACGTCACTTCCGGTCACCTGACCGGACCTGACCTTTGGCTCCTGCGCACCATTATTAATCCGGTATTGTGCGCATGCGCAGGTGTCAAAGGTCACTTCCGGTCACGTTCCGGTCACGTGGCCAGAAGTGACGCCACAGTCACGTGAACTGATGGCGCCCTCTATCGGAAGTAGGTCAATAGGGTCCAATTCACGCTTATACTACTAGTACTACCGAAGAACGTGATCCAAGTACAGAAGCAAAATTTAGACCCTAATATAACGAAATTGACGAAGAATTTAAACGTATGGTCAGGTCGAAATTTTACTATATCAGCGAAATTACAAGCGTCTGGTCCGTCATTCATAATTCAGCCGTCGTCCATTAGAGAATATCCGCGTCCATAATCCAAAGACCTATTCCATATTCCATATAACAGTATTAGCACCAAATTCAAAAAGACAATCATAGTATACATAAACATAGGCTTGTTTCCTGCAAGAGAGAAGCGGTCAACAGTTTTCAACGATGCCGGCAAGACATCATGATGTTCCAAAAATATCAAATCCGTATCTCTGATCAGTATTCTTAGTCCATAATATTCGTTGTAAAGTCGTCATCTAAAGAATGATGTATCTCAGTCACGCTTTGATTGTGACTGTTCATATGAGTACCATGAGGATCTTGAAGTACATGAGTTCATACGGCCCCTAGCCCCGGGTTAAGCGGAATTAGACACAAGTTACGAAACGTAACGCCATAGATCTTGCACGCTACGCTCGTATTTTGCTATCAGCATGCGATATGTATCGCCAAATTTGAGAAACTTTGGAGGCGCTTGGTGTTGTAGACCTGTTTTATAAGTTTCTGCAACAATGTTTTGTGACGTTGATGAAAGTCGTCACATATGGAATTACAAGCCAGATAAATTAAGATATTAACATTAGTTAATGAACGCTCTGAAGCGGGATTAAAGGCCATCGATTTCAATTTCATGAGCAAAGCCTTGAAACTCACTTGGCTAAAGCGGTATCTCACTAATGATAACTCCTTTCGGACGCTAATACCAGACGAAATATTTCGAAATAAAGAAAATATTGTGGGGAGAAATAAATCATTATACTTTTGAAGAATGGACAAAAATATGGTATTATACTTGTTTGTTTTTTTTTTGTTTTTTTTTTTTTTTCCAGTAAGCCCTGGACAAGCCACTGGGCATTTATTCAGCATTCAAACAGTGCCATGGTTTGTTACAAAGACACCCGTACAGTGCCCACATAGCCAGGGCTTACCGGGTTTTGGATAATACTATTAATGATACATAAAATCATATACATAACATAAATAATGTGGACACGATTATATGATACGTTAATATGCGAATGTAATATAGAAGAACCACTATGAACTGTTTGATTCGTATCTACAAGTGAAAAAGAAGAAAAATTAACCTTCTGAAGCATACCCACAGTGATCCACAACGTATCATCAGGTCATTTGTTCACTTAGGCTGAATGAGATTTTGACTAGGAGGTTTTATTATTATAATTTTTTTTTTCATAAAATGTTTTCCCCACTCTTTGGCCGAAAAAAGACGAAAGTCCATAGAGAGGGTTTTTTTAAAAACTTCTCCCTTTACTTGGTTAAAGCCGATAACAAGAATTTGTACGAAAAACGATTGCCACCGCCGACCCCTTTCCATCCTCCCGGACAAAAAGTCCAAGAGGATAGAAGAGGTTGAAGTGACTCATAATATAGCCTTCAGATTAGTCAGTCCTTCAGATAATTTTAGAGGAGCAAATATATTTGTATTCCGAAACATGGTGGATCCTGCGGGAAATTCACTATCAGAGGCAATATATAGTGCGAAATACTCTTTCTATAACGGTACAAGAAACCCTTTTCTGTTACTTCTATATCCACGGTGCGTTTGCCTGTTGTTGTTGTTTTACCACCACTCATGTTTACTGACATGCATAAATAAAATTAAACAGATATGTTTGCCAGGGGGCTCCATTTCTTAACGAAGCCCTTTTCTAATTCATCACTACTTGACAAACTTTTCTCAATATCTCTCACTTTGTATATATACTGCTTCGCTCTCTCGAAGGCAGGAAGAGTCCTCCAGAATCTACAATTGTATATATGTTTCTTTACCAGCAATATAAGATGTTTCAACAGTACACCGTCCGTCGGTGCACTAAGAATGACCTGTTGGATTGAAAATGCAGAGGGAAATATATTGAGTATCTGGAGCCAGTTTTTAAACTGTTGCCACAGTTTCTGGCTATGACAACAGAACCAGAACAAATGAATTATTGTTTCCGTTATACTTGTTGACGACGTGACGGATAATCAAGGAAATTTCCTATCGTTAAGAGAACTTAATATGCTATATGACATTAAGCTTGATTACGAAAATTGTAAACTCTGGAGCGAGATAGATAAAGCAATTTCCAATGTGACAGAAGACAGAAAATTCAAAAAACAATACTTATCAACAAAAGACGATAGTTGTGTTTAACCCTACCTGGCCGGGAGGGGGGCCATAATGACCCCCCCCCCCCCCCCACTACCAAACTTTCTGAGCTATCTCCGGAACAATAAAAAATGGAGAGCTGAAACTCCGTGACTTTATAGTTCATCATTTTGGGGTCATTTTGAGCCTTTTTGCGTACCCCTCCCCCCCCCAAGCAGAGGATCATGGGTAAATTCAAGATGGCGGCCACGTGGGGTACCAAAAAAGTGACGTTTTTGTCATATTCCTTCAAAATTTCTGCTTTTAGGCGATGAAAAGTGGGCAAAAACTATTTTATTTCAAATCGACCAAAAATGCCGTTTTTGGAAATGACGTCACTGTGACGTTATCAACGCGGCCATCTTGGATTTTTTACATTTTCTGGTAGAGTTTGACCCAGGGTATGGTGTGAGAAGTTTCAGCCCCCTAGCTCAAGGGGTAAGAAAAATAATTACGGGAGGCCATTTCGCCCCCCCCCCCCCAGGCCAGGACAGCCCAGGTCAGATAGGGATAAGGGTTGCTGTGTAAGTGGTGTGAGTGTAACGGGCAAGAAAGGTCACGGAGTCATCGATGGAGCATCGGGTCGCGCAGGTGCCTCGGGTCGTACATAAGACGAGGATATTTTTGGCGCAAAGTCAGCGAATGGTGCTGGGTCGCACAGGTGGTACCGGATCGCCTGGAGGACGAGTGTATTTTCGGTCACGAGTCAGCGGAAGGGGCACCGGGTCGAGCAGAAGTCACAGTTAAATCACGTAGCGCGGGCGATAAGAAGACGGGCTTTATTTGTGTCTCTGATCGGCACACAGTTGCGGTTTGGTTTGCTCTCGCGCCAAACACGTCACAGCGGATAGTTCTGAAAGCACTTTGTGCACTAGCCAAGTTGAGATGGCTTCGTTTGTTCCTACACTTAGCCAACTTACATGTAAACTCCGGGATCACAAGGCTCCATGGGTCGTTCGGCTGTATCCGGCAATAAAACAACCCCTCCCAACTCTCTGTCTATGGGCGATTCCACCGTTACGTGTGTGACATTCAGAGAATTTTTGGAGGAAGTTTCTTCTAACAGACTTTTTCTTAACAAAAAAAATCTATTACAGAATTCTGTTACACTACTGGGTGCTGGTCAGTTACAGCAGGCAGTTTTTTTCTCTCGGTTGACAACATCGCTAACAAAGCAAAAGAATGTGGTGTTACGTGTGTGACTCACAGGGAATTTGATTTATGGAGTAGGGAGATACATCTTGAAAAACGTGAAAATTGAGAAGGTATCTCTTTTAATGACTTCAAATACATTAAACTACATGGAACAACATATACAAGTGGCATATTGAAGTTGTGATAAACATTTTTGTTTTTGCCCTAAAACAAAAACACCTGGTGTTACGTGTGTGACATCAGTGTTACGTGTGTGACATCGTGTAAATTGGAGAGTAACAAACTACATAAAACTTGATCAAACAAACAGGATAAAAGTTTATTTTGGTATGTTGCAACTTCATATTATCATGACTGTCAATTTAATTGCATGTAGAAATCAGAAACTTATGAGCCATTTGAACGAGTAAACGTCAAAATTGAAAATGCTGACTAGAAATTTGTACACAGCGCAACACATTGCCGACCTGAATGTACCCAGGGTAAGTTACTATGAATAATCAAACCTGAACTGTCCACGAGAATCTGCCACTTCCGGTGGAGCCATGACCTTAAGTATATCACTAGGCAGATAAAACACGGCATCTGGTTTAGATGGCCACTTTCACAGGTTGCCAGATTTCACCATGACAGTACTCTCCATTAACAATCTGCGTCACCTCACCCGGGTACATCTCACCATCATATGCCACAACACACCAAGACCCTACCTGAATTGCCTGTTCAGCACACCCTGCATACCAAACGGCTGCTCCAACTTCCGCCGGAGGGTCAACTTCCGCCGGAGGGAAATTACAAATTAGAGAAGCTAAATAAGTTCAGATTTTTCATTTTTTGGGTAGTTTTCACGTATTTACTACTCGACAATTGAATGAGAAAATGTTCTCAATGGGACG
>JAVTVY010008221.1:0-46829 GCA_036873755.1 Hanleya hanleyi | reverse complement strand
ACTATCACAGCACTTTCAGGATGGTAGTTCGTCCAAATTGTAGAATTGTATAAATGTATTTTCAGGATAGTAGTTCGTCCAATTATAGAATTGTATAATAAATGTTCAGTTCACAGCGCGATAGTTGAGCTATAAAATGTTGAGTGGTTCCTAATTGATTGTATATTAATATGTACTCCATAAGGAGGTGCCTCTCTCAAAGGGGGAAATTACGAACCGAACTTGAACATGGCGATCTCGTACAAAAGCAATATAGAGTTTAGGAATAGGTATCTAGGTCATTACTGATCCAAATTTCGTAATTTTGTAAGCATAATAAACTTTGCACATTTGGCTGTCGATGTGTGAAGCCCAGTAGTCTCACTATTTATTAAAGGTGCAATAGTGAAGCTGATTTAGATATTTTAATTTATTTGTGATAATACTAATATGTTTGGGCATTCACATACTCAGTATACATATTGTTCTGGATGGCTAATGGGGTACCACCCAAGGTTCGTAAATGACGTAATATAGCGGAATCATGGGAAAATACCTTGCATTTATTTTTGAAGACAGAAACAGCCGAGTTTCATGGCCAGTTTTATTTTCTTGCATTGTACAATAATATGGCCATCTTCGAGGATTTGCTAGTGTACGGAAAGATTTTTGAGCAGCATCTGATTAAATAAAAATTGGTAAAGAATAAAGATTGAATAGGATGAATTGGGTGGTACCCCATTAGCCATCCAGCTTGGTGGATTTTCATATCTGAGTGGACAGCTATCCAGAACAATATGTATACTGAGTATGTGAATGCCCAAACATATTAGTATTATCACAAATAAATTAAAATATCTAAATCAGCTTCACTATTGCACCTTTAATAAAAACGTCATTGAAATTCATCCTATTCAATCTTTATTCTTTACCAATTTTTATTTAATCAGATGCTGCTCAAAAATCTTTCCGTACACTAGCAAATCCTCGAAGATGACCCAAACACACTTAAGTGTCACATGCTGTATATATTGCAGATTTTCCACCTTTATATTTGGTGTTGGACAAATTCTCTAATGGAAGTCTGAAACAGAATGGCTATTATTGAGGGCATCCTGAATGCATGTGGTTGGCTGGCGATGAGGCACTGTTTCAGTATTCAAACTTCTGTCCCACTAGCTACGCAACATTAAAAGGGTGGTGGATGACGATGCCGACGTAATGACAAGAAGTCATATGACCCCACAGACAAACATACTGACTGCATACTTACGCCTAGATGATACAAGGTCTTGATGATCATGTCGGCACCCAGCACCTGATTCTTAAACGTTCACTATACATTATCATATTATGTAAGTATGGTTCAGTAAATATAGTTCATCTAGTATGTCGATAAAAATATAATCCATATATATGTGGAATGCGCTTGGTGCGCCACATACCAAATGGTATTAACATCCACCCATACAACCCGCAAGGACCGACAAATGTTGTTAATGTTATAAAGGACGTAGGTCTGCCTGATATAACATCATTGCCTATAGATCTTTCTCTGATCAATGATTCAACACCACTGGTTCTCACAAAGCATCCAATCTTGCTAGAAAGTTCTCAACACGGATGGGATGGCCTTTCTTAGACAAACTTGGGCTCCATTCGTGGAGATCCCGTTTGAAAGCTGGGTATCACTGATCTCTCCATCCTTAGCAAGAACATATTTTCTTCCCGCATCTGGCCAATGGAGACAAGAGCGACTAAAGACATCAAAATGGATCAGTGGTGTCTTAGTTTAGTTTCATATCACGGATAAATGTGTAAACCACTCCCAACTCACATCGCTGATTGTTCTTCCCTTCTTGAGGATCACCACCGATTTTGATAAATTTCATAACATCATTGCACTTGTGCAAACATAGCGAGATACAAGAATAATGCCTTAAAGGTCAGTTTTCCATGAGTTCATTTATTTCTATACTGGTATACGAGAAAACCAAGCACCAAATCAACATCAGACCTGTATTTCGGTGGAGTTACGTTGCATGAGATAACGTAATTCGCGACAAAAATCTAAAAGTCATGAAAATAATGATCATGATCTGTCCAGCTATATGTAAATGGAGCTGAACTGAAAATAACCGAAAGCATTCACATTATAATACCAGAGAATAATAATAATGTTAATAACATTGTAAATAATATAATCCATTTTTCAAATAATACTCACTATCTATATGTACAATTGCATGTCCAGCAACATGTCTAGCAAAATCATTGCAAGCAAATTTTGTTGGGAACTGTATGGCAGGACATGGAGATCAAACCGAGGATCTGATCCTCTGATATCAAATTTTAGACCAAAATTGGGCAGATCAAATTGCAAAGTATAGCTCAAATAGTTATGTTAAGTAAGCGAGCTTCCATAAAGATACTTTCGTAAATCAGCTGAGCAAACAGCTAACCCCTTGCCATTGAAATCGTCAGCTGGCAGTTTTGAAGTAATCTTAGAATTGCTATTGTATGGATACTTTTTATCTGGACTGACTACCCGATCTTCAGTATTGAGCTTGTATTACAAGTATATTAGTGATTATTGGAATTAGCTAAGCACATAGCTGTTAATAATGGTCATTAATTTTTATTTTGTCTTGTTAAGGTCAAATATTATAAGTTATACCAGTGTCTTGCGTTGGTATACAGGCTGATATTTCGTCGAGAAGATAAATATTTTCACGAGCCCGAAGGGCGATTGAAAATATTTATCTTCGAGACGAAATATCAGCCTGTATACCAACGCAAGACACTGGTATAACGAATTTATCACATTGAAGAGCTATTTTTCTGGTTGGTTTAACATATATCACCAACTCAAAAGAAAAACAGGCATAACTCAACGTTGAACAATGACAACGTAAGACATCGTGAGTCGGACAGGCAGCTTCGATCTCTTTTCGATCTGTTCCGCGATGAACAATAAACTGGATGAAATACTTAGCTGACATTCTGACGTTCCTGTTTATGTGGCATATAAAGCTTTGGATGATAATTTATTTCTTATCTTCATCCGCAAATACACAATTTGCCTCGCACAACTTGTTCCAGTAGCGGAACTCGCCCATACAAACTCGCGCAGACAAATTCGCCTGAAACAGGCTTTGCCTGCAGGTGTTGCATGCGAGTCCTTGACTGCATTGGTATATGGGCACGCGCGTTCTTCACAGCATTGGTATACGAGAATTCTGAATTGGTATACCAACGGTGGATAACGAATACGGTCTAATGCACAATGGTAATTAACCAATCAAAGCCCTACAATTTACTCTGAAATGTGATAAAATGTTTTATCTTGGAACTCGGGTATGAAAATATCAACTTCTTCCTCATTAATCTAAATATCACTATTTATAACATGGGAAGTACTGCAGTAAACCATATCTTCATACTGAAAAAGTGTAAAACAAAGTAACAACTGATTTGACTAGGCAATTACCTGACCACGCCTATTGTTAATTCTAACAATATGCATATCAACTCATACCACCAAATGTAAAACTGCATATACAAAGGGCGATATAGACATTAACTCATGTTAGGAGATAAATCCATACTGGAACACCATGGGGGTGGAGGGTATTTACAAAGGCACATTTCCATGGCTTATCAGGGAAGAATGAGATACTGGTTAGTTTAAATCTAGGATCCAGAATCCGTATTCTGGATCCTAGTTTATATATGAATTATGCACCAGTCTACATAAGACTATAACCCACATAACTGCATACCTCCCTGTTTTTTGTTTTTTTTTAATTAAATGTAATATATGACAACCAATTGGGTGAGTGAGTGAATAAGATTTAACGTCATTTTCAACACTATTTCAGTTATCTTATGACATTTGGTTCCTATTCCTTTTCACACCCTTGTCCCCTATTCCTTTTAACACCCTGGAACCCCACAAGTGGAGTTATTCTCCACTGTTTTTGCGTCACTGTGTGAAATGTTCAAATAGCTCAATCACAGCCAAATTTGGGGTCAAACTTTCGTTAGTCTGTCCGATTAGTTTGATCTCTCTTCACCATTAGAAACTTTACTGCATGGACAAACATATCTGATAAACTAGAGCCTTAGGCACTGAAACGGGGCTATTTAAAGGTAAAATAGGCTGTTGGAATAATTCCACTAACTCTTTGATGTTCCATCTCATGGCGAAGAGCCATACTTGTAGTCTCACACATTCCTGTCAACAAGGATCTCTAGTGCATTAGTGTAATTGTACACATATATATATTTTTTAAAAAACCCGCTGGGACAGACATTTATTATGAAACCAACCTGATGAAATGATAATGTCTTCACTGCATGTTACCAATATTTGTAAAAAATTTCACTTTTTTCAGATAATCGAAAGCATATCCTTCAGCAGTAAATAACAATACGAAGCTGCGCATCTGAAAACCCCTCGGCTCTGGGTACATCCATAATGTATTCAATTTGAACCAAGATGTCAGGAACACCAAGCAGTCAAGTCACAAATATACAGATTATCAAAAATTTTGCAACTAGGAATGAACCCCAAGGTTTCCGTCCAATCAGAGAAACCGGTATTCATTACATAAGTTTCTTGATGCATCAATGATGTATACCAAATTTTACATCGAGCATTTAAACGGTATCAGAGAGAGATCATTAATGATTTCGCATAAATTAAAGATGGCCGCTCATCCTTCCCGCCCCTCAGAGGAACTGATGTGGTTATTAATTGAAAGTCTCTTGACACATTGATGCTGTATACCAAGTTTCGTATAGAACACTGAAATGGTATCAGAGATATACATCATTAAAGATTTTGCATAAATTAAAGATGGCCACCAAGGTTCCCGCCCAATCAGAGAAGCCAGAACTGTCATTTGTCGTAAGTCTCTTGATGCATCGATGATGTATACCAAATTTTACATCGAGCACTTGAACGGTATCAGAGAACGAGATCATTAATGATTTTGCATAAATTAAAGATGGCCGCCCATCCTTATCCCCACTCAGAGGAAATGATGTGGTTATTCATTGCAAGTCTCTTGATACATCGATGCTGTATACCAAGTTTGGTATAGAACACTTAAATGATATCAGAGATATATATCATTAAAGTTTTTGCATAAATTAAAGATGGCCGCCAAGGTTTTCAGTCAATCAGGTCCCGATTTAAAATATCTGTATGCATCGATGATGTATACCAACTTTCATATAAAACAATTGAATGGTAACAGAGATATGTATCATTATCGATCTTGCATAAATTAAAGATGGCCTCCAGGATTTCCAGCTAATCAGAAGAGCCGGTTTGGTAATTCATTGAAAGTTGCTTGATGTATCGATGATGTATCGTATTGAACAGTTGAATGGTTTCCGAGATATGGATCATTATCCATTTTGCATAAAATTAAAGATGGCCACCAAGGTTTCCACCCAATCAGGTCCCAATTCAATAGGCTTCTGGTCCTTGACTAGGTAAATAAGCATACCAAATTTGGAATTCTTCAGTGGAACCGTTTTCCGTCCATCTCGCTCACGTACTGACGCACGGACGTACGAACAGACGGACGTACAAGACAACAATACCCCATGGCCAAAATTGGCCGAGGGGTAAAAATGAGTATTAAGATACAATGTAAAATCCTCATGGTTAGATGGAGTGGAGCTATGCTGGGATGCATCCTCTCATGGCATCATATTGTTTCATGTACCTCCTCCTATCAGTACACCCCTAGTATATTACAGTTCTATTTGGTTATCTCTCCTGTCACCTTACAGCTTCAAACACAGCATGTCTGCGATATGCAGAGCTCTTTCTGTAGATCAGGGAAAAATGCTTGCAACATTCCATGAATATTTCAGAAGTAGAATTAAAAGAAAACATTTCTGAATACAGGGAAATTATTACGTAAATGATTTGACCACCACTGGATTTTAGAAACTTACTATAAAAAGATAATGCAGAGGGTCTTGAGGGGTAAGCTTAAATGGCGAAAATTCCAAACTGTAACTCAACACACATATTTCATGAAAATGTAAATGAATACAGGCAAAGTGAAATATCCCATTGTTTTCTACAATGAATTACACTTATACTGGTATTATTTAATACTAAATTACTGCCCAAACACGCTTTCTAATGAGAATGAGTTAGTCCCACAAAATCACTCAACATGCGCCTCTCAAAATCTGTGGTTTAGCAGACGACATATTTTGAGCACGAAAGTAGTGCCACTGGAAAATGAACGAAAACACGCATAAAATTAGATAAATGGAAATGTAACTTAAACATATCAGACCTGCAACTATACGCGAACATTAAAAACACAGAAACCTGGACACTCTAAAGAAGGAAGTTTCAGACCTCTTTCTTGTCATGTAAGAACTCTATATTTTGCTGTGTTAGCAAGACACAGAGTTGGTGCTCATTTTTTTCTGACTGCAAGACAGGACCATTAGTCCCTACGGGCCTACATTGCCCTGTGAACAACAATCCTGGCATCTTGGGGATACAGATCTCCGCTGGGCCACAGTTTTTTCTTTCATTTCTGTGATTTAGTACTATACAACATTCACAGCTGTCGATAATGCATCACTTTGGGAGGAGAGTTGCTACATTCTGAGACCTTTTCACTGCAACATCATATTGTGATGTTTGGAATAAAATAATCGGATTGACAACAGCATCACTATGTCAACAAAGTACAGTATACTTTACATACTGACACCAGCTGGCGTTACCATAGAAAATCAGAGTGCGAAATAGTCCTTTGCCCAGCAGACAACCAAAATTTCCTTTGACCAACCTAATTCTGGTTGCATTGCAATGCATTTAGATGAGTTATTTGCTCGTACTTGCCCATCAATCTAGCCCCAGAACTCACTTTAGCTGCGAAAACGTTCCGCCAATACGGAAATAGCTGAATGTGAGATTGCTTGCCCATGGGCAACTAAAATTTGTTTTCCTATTTCACACCCTGGAAATGTCGCCTACGTCCAAGTAAAACATATATGAACCATTGCGGTCTGTCATGTCGCTGAACCAAATATTGAAGTTCTTGGCATTGTTGTTATCACATCTTATTGGAAATTTTTATCACATCCCATCACTTTTCATGTTATCAAGTCACAAATTCACCCCATGGCGCAATGCATTATGGAATACCATGCAAGCCCCAATAACTCATTTCTAGCATGCAGTTTCCACACAAGCATGAAGTGTGTGTTGCAAAAAATATGGACCATGGCCATCAGATTACACGTAAGTACTCTAAATTTGGCAGACTTTATCAGGTTTATTGCTTCTGAAACTGGAGATGAATCTTTTACTATATATAATCAATTATACGATGTCACAGCATCAATTCATGATGGTGGAATGGGGAGGGAATCGCAAGGTTGTGTTAACCAAAGTTACACATTTTGTAAATATTTAGTACCGGTATCATTAAAAACTTCAAAATGGGGTGGGTTGACAACAAAGTTTGTTCTGTTGAAATGGAAATATGGAGTGGGGTATTGATCTCTATTATATGTTGTTTCATAAAAATGGGAATAGGTGAGATGAAAATTCCAGATCTCTGTTGTATATTGTTCTACTGAAGTGGGAATGGGGTGGGATGAACATTCTGGATGTTTGTTGTATATTGTTAAATGTTGACGTGGAAATGGGGTGGGATGAAGAAGTGGGAATGGGATGGGATGAAAACTCCAGATCTCAGTTGTATATTGTTCTATTGAAGTGGGAATGGGGTACGATGAACATTCTGGATCTGCTATATATTTATCTATTGATGTGGGAATGGGGTGGGATGAACCGTCTGGATATGTTATATATTGATCTATTGATGTGGGAATGAGAACTTCAGATCTCTGCTGTATATTGTTCTATTGAAGTGGGAATGGGGTACGATGAACATTCTGGATCTGTTATATATTGATCTATTGATGTGGGAATAGGGTGGGATGAACAGTCTGGATATGTTATATATTGATCTATTGATGTGGGAATGAGAACTTCAGATCTCTGTTGTATATTGTTCTATTGAAGTGAAATGGGGTGGGATGAACATTCCGGATGTTTGCTGTATATTGTTCTATTGATGTGGGAATGAGGTGGGATGAAAAAGCATTACAATAAAATTAAAACCGCAATAATTTACTAAGACTAGAAATAAGAACCCAGATTTTCACAGACCGATTGAGCTAAAACTGTATGAAAGACAGTGGTCTTGACTACCGATATCGTATGTAAAACAAGAAAACACAGATGTGTTTATCCGCTGGTTAGTACGACGGTGAATTGAATTATCCCTAGATTCTGGGAGTGAAAATGAGCTAATGTAGTTTGAAATTATGTAACTTAGTTGTATATACATATCACAATAAATTACCAGGCTAATAATGTACAGGTAAAAAGACTATACATACTGTCGGTGTTTATAATATACATAATATATATTTACAAATGTACGCTAATCCATCTAATAATTCAATCCCGCTACATGTATCAAAATTCAATCACCCACAATTTTGGCGACAAATTTCAATCGGCTTTTTGATCACCCTCTAAAAACAATAACGACGAAATAATGGATTATCTCCATGATTTTTGAACCACTTTGTCAACTTCCTGTTCTAATAAATTTGTTCACCCCCCGATTTAATAATAGAAAATTTCACTTCCTGTGATCGAATTATTAGAAGGATTACTGTGCCATCATGATTCTTGGATAGAGAAGGCCATGATTTACATACGTATCCATGTATTGACCGCAGTGTTTGGCTAAATTAAAATGATCATATTACATTATATTATTTATCCATCTCACTAACACTACTGCCCTCTTGAATGGTAGGTTCTGGTGGAATTTTCTTTGCATCACCATCAACTTTTTCTATTTCCTGGACTTCCAATTCATCTATTTGTTCAAAACTCTCGTCCGTCGATGAAGACTCGTCTTCCATATATTTGTCTATGTCACCCGACCGCCCAGAACCTGATCGTTCCTCCAATCCCAAGAATTTACGAATTTTTTGTGCTATTTCCGCATGTTCCCTGCAATGATAAAAAAATATGGAGATTAAAGTCTATAGAATGTGAATGTAAAAGATGACCTCAACACAAATAAGACAACTTTTTTTTAACATGTTTAGGCATGAGTTTAACCCTACCTTGCCAGGAGGCAGAAGAGCATGGGTTAATTCAAAATGGCTACCATGTGGGCGTATAAAAAAAATTATTTTTGTTCAAATTTTTCTTCAAAAATTCCTTCTTTTCTGTGAGGAAAAGTAGGCAAAAGATATTTTATTTCACATCAGATTATTATCATTTATCATGCAGTGTTTGCAAAGAAAACAAATCAATAAAAAAATTTTAAAATCTGACCGCAAAATCATCCAAAAAATGCCTATTTTGAAAAGGAATTAACTGCGACGTCATCATGGTGGTCATCTTGGATTTTCTTTACATATTTTTATTTAAGTTTTAACACTGTAGCCTCACGGATAGCAAAAATGTATAGGGGACAATCCCCCCAACCAAGACTGCGGTACACCCCCAAGTTGCCCAGGCCAGATAGGGTTAATACTGAATCTTGCCCCCACCCACCTTTGATACCGGTACATGTTTAACGCAGGAAAGAAATTGGTTAATTGTATCCCCCCATTTCTGCTTTAGTCCAACACTGCCCTGCCATTGTGCTGTTCTGTATTGGTCGGTGGAGGCCCAATTTGGATACTTTAAAAATTCTGTTTGTCACTTTTTTCGCCATGCCCCGCATAATACATATTCCAAGTATCAAGTCGATCGACCAAAAAGTGATAATACAATGTTTTGATGCAAGATGGTCGCCGGAGCTTTTGCCAAATCTGAAAATGTTACGAGACCTACATTCCTTGGAGTATATTACGGTAAAATTATGAAGCGATAAGTGAACTTGAATTTTGCACCCAATTCACCCTTTCTGGGGCAATTTCATACTTCGGGACCTATGTGGTCTGCTTTGGAATGTAGACTAACATATATATAGTCACTTTCCCCATCCAAATCAGTTAATTGGAAATAGGATGATTTTATTTGATCGATCAAGGCCTAATTTGCATAAATATCACAACTCTGCTTCAGTCACTTTCTTCTCCTTGATTTCATCGTATAATGTATATCCCAAGTATCAATCCAGCCTGGACAAATATATATATATCCCATTCACTAAGGTTTGAGAACCAAAGGGCCATAACTCTTGAAAATATAACCGAAACACAGAGAAACTTCATGCTGCGCAACTATGGGGCACTGATCACATATTATGCAAATTTCACACTTGTCCATACAATATTAACCAAGATCCAGTCCGGACAAGTCCCAATTCACGGAGATTTCAGGAACAAAGGGCCATAACTCTTGAAAATATAAGAAAGCCACAGAGAAACTTCACGCTGCACAACTACAGGGCACTGATCACATATCATGCACATTTCTTAATTGTCCATACAATATTAACCAAGATCCAGTCCGGACAAGTCCCATTCCACAGAGATTTCAGGAACAAAGGGCCATAACTCTTGAAAATATAACCGAAACTCGAAAAAAAAACTACCGAGGCACTGGCCACATTTTATGCAAGTTATGCAAGCTGTCCATCAAATAGTAACCCAGATATTGCGCGGACAAGAAATTCGGATGGACAGATGGACGGATGGATGGACAAAGCGATCGCTATATGCTCCCCTCTAGTTGGGGAGGGGGGGGGGGGTGCATAAATATGAAATCTATAAGGTGGAGTTTGCTACAAATAACCAAACACAATAACATGTACCATGAAGTGACAGCGATTAAGCTACATGTAGCTCTCCGGTCGACCCGGTCACATAAAAGCTCTCTATGCACCTGCGCATTACCCATAATTGCATCGAAAGTAGTAAAATAATGACCTTTGATTGGTCATATAAGTAGATCACATGGTTAGAGATGCATAACATGTGCTCATGAATACTACTCGGAATACACACTAGGTGCAATATTTCAGAGGCACAGCTGGAGGAACGAGAATGACATGTACAATGTTTACTGAACTATTTAAAATGTTACTTTGATGTTCACAGTGGTAAGCATATTATTAACTAATTTCCTTTCCATTTACAACTTTAGATTTAGGCCTTTCCAATATTGAGAAATTCCATGCATTGCCAACTTTTCTTGTAAAGTGCTGAATTTGATGCCATTTAATTTTTTTTATCAAAGATCAGTATTACATTTAAAGAATTCCCATTTCTGGATACCCTGCAGATAATTAAGCTTTGTGCTTTCACCAGAATATCAACCACTCCTACAATTTCAGCTGATAGCTGTGCTGATTTTTTTATCGTAATATAATCTTGCCAGTCCTAAATAGTGAGGTAGTGTGAACAAAACACAAAAATATTGGTCAGAGGAAAACGTTCGCCGACTGGCCTTGTTCGCAGGCACTGGACAACACAAGTCATTCTCATGTGGGTGGGCCCATAGATGTCAGACAAACCCAAACACTGGGAGAACTAAGGAGAGCCTATCTTTGCACTGACCCATGATTTCAGCTGATCAGCTTCTGGTTTGTATAATTTCACTTTGCTCTATCTTTTAACTCAGGACAATATTTAGAACTGGTGATAACTGACATAATTTTATACATATTATGTACTGTATTTTCCCAGAATTCAAAGAAAGTGTCATTATGCTTAGAATAATGTATAATTTGCCAAATATTACATGAAAATATGCCAGCTATCATCAGTTCAAAATACTGTCCTGGGTTAAAAGATAAGGCAAAGTAAAATTATTCGATCGAATGGCTGACAGCTGATATCACACCCCAGTGCACAGACAGGCTCCTCTTTGTTCTCTCAATGATGTGCAACTGAGCCATTCAATACACATCTTTCAGATACTTTGTTGAATGATTGCAAACTTGCACAACCTGATACAGCTAAGGCACACAGCATGATTACACTCTTTCAATGTTGGGATATTTCTGTATTGACCTATGCATAAATAATAATTATTTTATTATAATAAGGCCATAAAAAGTTAATTAAATGTTTCTCAGCTACTTATTTTGGAAAAAAATTTGTGATTGTGGCCAGATTTTTATGTTTTATTCTGTATTTATTTTTTGGTGGTGCAGGCAGATTTTTCATATTTGTCGGAAATCTGCTCTGCAAAATAAATTTCCAACTTAATTACTTTGAGATATGCAGATATATTTGATACATCCACACATTATTCACCAGGAGTTACAGTTACAAAGTATATAAATTACAAATGAATATAAAGTGATCAGCAGGAGTTTCAGCTGATTTAGTGGGGGAGTTATTTTTTATTTTTTGCCAAAAAAAGTCAATAAAAAAGGTTGGACAGAGATGAAAACATAAGTGTGGCAGTTTTTGAGAAACATTTAACTAACTTCTTATGGCCTAAGCTAATCACTCGATGGGTCACAAATCGCTCGATTCAGCGAGAATAAAATGTGGACTGAATAACATGAAGAGATAGGGCATAATGAAAACAAAAAATATGAGCAAATGGCAATTCCCTTTAACTTCAAAATTCGGCACTGTGGCATGACAAACCACCCATATCATGTTCAAGGCGACATATTCTATTGTAAGGCCAGCAACGTCATTATATAAAGCTTGATGTCTTTTGTTGTCGCCATTTCCGATTGTTGCATGACATCACAATACAACGTTGCTACAAGACAGATACATTATATGGGATTTTGTCCTGCCTGACTTAAACGCTCACGGCTGGACAGGGGCAAATACTTTTACCATGACAGTTTGTAAACTTCTGTATTCAATGTCTCCTCACCATGCTGAAGGGCAAGGTATTTCACCTACCTGCTGTCGCCAAACGTGCAGGAATCGGTTATACCGAGTGACAATCCGGTATCAAACTGGAGCACCACCTGGTGGCCACTACCAAAATATCGTACTGTCTCGTCTTCCACTCGCACATCTACTATACCACTGATTTCTGACACAACTGAAAGAGAAATGGCTATGATATGACAACAGCCAGGGGACCAAGTTACAGAAGTTATAAATAAAACCTTTATAAGTGATTATATCAAAATCTTCAGTTGACAAAATAATTATATTTCGATCAGTAGTGAAGTCACAGAGTGTAATGATCTCTGTTAATTCATTTAATACAGTCCATTTATGTTTAACAACCTCCATGCCTTCAAGTACATGTGGTACTTTCATTAAAAACTAGATTTTAACCTAGATACATGTATCACATATCAGCTTATATATCCTTGCATCCCAAATTTTTCCTTCAATTATTTCCTGCAAAGCCACCACAAGTTTTAACCCTCGGGTGAATTTTGCCTGAAGGGTTACGGGTATTGTCCGCATCATCGGCCTGTCCATCTGTCTGTCCATCTTTTTTGTGGATACGATATCTCAAGAAGGATTACAGCTAGGCATTGTAAATTCATGCCACATATGCATCTGGTAAAGGATCAGAAGCCTATTGAAAATGACTGACCTTGGCCTATTTTATCAAGGTCAAATTCTAGTATTTGCTATATTTTTTGAAGGATTAAAGCTAGGGTCTCCAAATTCATATTACATATATAACTGGTGATTGATTAGAAGCCTATGCCAGTTCACTGACCTTTAAGTTTAAATATACAGATGTCGAATATATTGATAACTATAAAGTCCAATAGACTTTGTTGTTGTTGCATTCCCTAGTTATCAACATATTCAACATTTGTATTATCTATATTGTAAATTTCAAACTAGTTTATGTTTCCTTAATAAAGGCCCCGGCAAGAGTTCCAAAAGCTCATGCATTAAATTGCATTCTATAACACTTGTGTCGATAACAACTTGCTAACCATGCATTTATCTGGAGTGTTTTAGCATGGTTGTGTGAAATGTACATGTGTCAAGCTCAGGTGTTCATTTGGGAGATGGGATCGGGTGAGGAAAAGGACGTCTGATTTCACACAAGTAACAAGGGAATAAAACAAACCAATAAATGACAAGATGGAATTTCTTTCTCAAGTTTAACAGTTGTTTCCATCATGAAATTGATCAACAAATTAAGCGACACAAATACACCTATATCCACCTAGCCTGTCTCAGCTGACAGAATCACTCTCCATTTGAGAGACCACATAACTAATCCACTGATATTTGAACAATGCCAACTGGGATCATGGGAGCATTCAACCTTTCATTATAGTCTTTTCTGATAATCAATTTAAGTAGTACAATAGAATGGAAATAATGTTTTCATAGGCATGCTCAATGGTTATTTTATGCACGGTTTAGTGTAGGAAAGCTTATGAATTTGAAGGTGCGGGCTGCACCCTAGCCCGAAAATATAAACTTTCTCACACTAACCGTGTGTAAAACAGCCATTCAGCACGCCCATTATTTCTTAATTTAAAACTGTATATCACATATCTGAATTTAAATAGAGCTGTATGTGAAAATTTAATTTTCAATTTCATGAATAAAGCAATGGATTTTAGAACACTGTATAGCATAAAGTCAAGATCTGTATCGACTTTTGAAACAGGGAGTCTGTTTCAGAGTTTTACTAAAACAGGGAGTCTCATCCCTATAACCACCATGTTAAATTTCAGAATTTTAGGGAGACTCATTTTGAAACAGAGAGTCTCAAAGACCCCGAGACTGATCGCTAGCTGAATGCCTGCTCTTACCTGTAGGCTGTTCCACCATAGGCTGGAGTAGTTTCTGCATCAAACTCAGTTTGTGAAGTTTGACCTGACCGGTACTCTGATCAAACACACATTCCTGTAGGGCAAAATTTAAAGCATTAAATCATCTCAACCTATCTTGTGTGATTCTATATATATGTACATGTATCCCAGTGTATTACTCTGAGCAATCTTAATAAATGAATATCCTATCAATGCTCCCCAATCGTACATGTCGCTATATAGGATCTTACGTATTTCAATTGAATTTGGTGTTCTGAGCGCCCATACCATGGATATTTAATAGCATTATGACATCATGGTCGCATCTGGACTCATCCATTTGCAGTCGAGGAGGGGCCGGAGATAGGTTCACTGTGTCCATTTACCCCAATGTTTACACCAAAGATCAGTCCATATATCTACCCCGTATTATGGTGCCACAATGTTGGGACCGCGGTAACAAAAGACATCCCGCCAGCGAGCCGGCTAATTCGGCTGAGCCAATCAAAAATTCTTTGTCATCAATATTCCCTTCAAAGCACTATGAAGCATTCTCGGGATTGGTTAACACCCAAGTTACTGCAAGCATGTTATCCTACAAGTGACAATGTCTAAATGGGGAGCAGATAGGATTTAATTTTAATTAGATTGTACTCTGAGCTATTGGACATGCTTTGAGCTACAACTTGACAACTGAATTGACTGTGGACAGGAATTCCCGTTTTCAAGGTCTCTAGCACAATTTCCTATTTTTCAAGGCTTTTCAAGGTATTCAAGGTGGTGTACAAACCCTGTTTATATGGCCAGAATATTTTTTGGAATAGCTTAGCCTTTCAAAGTGTGTTTTGAAGTGCTCAAATTATTAGACACCTTATTGTACATTATATACATGAAGAGGAATGCTAGTCAGGATATCAAGGACTTACCTCCCAGTCTTCAAGGCAGGATATCCCCAAGAATACAGCACCAGCAATGTAGATCACCTTCCATAAAAGGTAGTCTGTAATAATGAAATGAACAGAAGAGAAGTTCAGATTAAATATAACCTGAGGGATTACGTGTCTATCATCTACCCTATTCCTTCTAATTATTAAGACAGCAAAACTTAACTTAAGGCATCTGTGGAGAGAAATTCTGCTAACATTCTACAAATGTCACAAGCTAGATTTTTTCAATTCTTGGGATAAACGAGAGATCCTGAAGGATCTTGGCGCCCACCATTGTCCGATAATTGTAAGCTTAATGACAAGAGGATCTTTTTGTCCATTGTTACTAAGACGATTGAGTTGTAATTTTGTTTACAGAATTTCAAATCTGAGTGAAAATATCGAAAAAGGGACACTGAAAAACACCAAGATATAATCTTTCTAAGTTTCAAGATTTCTAGAAACTGTACTTCTGTCGGTTGTTATAGTACATGAGAAATGAGCAAAGTTAGTCTGAAAGTGAATGTACATGTACGGAGGATCCTTCATCTTCGTTTTGTAGTATTTTTTATTTTTTTTGCACGTGTCATCATTGGGTACAGGAAGCGAAGAAAAATCTCTTTGACACTTTGGCATACTTCAGATTTTATAATTAGGAACGAATGCTAATTCTGCTCTGTTTACTGGACTAGTTTCAGATCTCTCTTTTAAGATATCATGCTCGAAAATAGTAAGATGGTACAATACTTAATACTGAAGGGATCCGGTCCGCGCAGTAATGTTGAAACTTCGAATTTGAAAGTGTCTGAATCCTGATTATTTCCCTTGAGTCGAAACATGCAGAGTTTACAGTTGTCGAGTTGTGGCATTGTGTCACAAGAGTGACGTCCCTTCATGTAGCTGACCCGCCGACAGACGAAAGGGTGGGGCAGTTCACATGCAACTGCATGGACTAAGAAAACTGATTTAAAATTTGAAGAAATACATTTTAATTCCGAATTATTTGAACTCCTTGATATGGAAGGTGAAGATATGGATATTCTCTATAGTCAATATATAGAATATGCCCCACCGTTTGATCCGCCAACTCTTGTGATGCAACGTCACAACTCGGGAATACCGTATTAATTGGATTTTCGAATCGGACCAAAAAAGGTATCTTGCACAACTAGGCCCCATGTGGGACCTGTGTACCAAATTTCAGAAAGATCCAGGAAATATTTCCTGAGAATTCACGATAACAATGTTTCAAGGGGAAATTCAAGATGGCCACCTGGCAACCATATTGGATTTTCGAACCGGACCAAAAAAGGTATCTTGCATAACTGGGCCACAAGGGGAATCTGTGTACCAAATTTGAGGATGATTCATGCAGTACTTCTTGAGAAATCACGATAAAGTTTCATTGGGAAATCCAAGATGGGCGCCTGGTGGCCATATTGGATTTTCAAATCAGAATAGGTATCTTGCACAACTAGGCGACAAGGGGGAACCTGTGTACCAAATTTGATAAAGATCCATGCAGTAGTTCTTGAGAAATCGCAATAACAAAGTTTCATGGGGAAATCCAAGATGGCCGCCTGATGGACATATTGGATTTGGAATCAGATCAGAAAAGGTATGTTGCACAACTGGACCACAAGGGCAACCTGTCTACCAAATTTGAGAAAGATCCAGGCAGTACTTCCTGAGAAATCACGATAACAAAGTTTCATGGGGAAATCCAAGATGGCTGCCTGGCGGCCATATTGGATTTTCGAATCGGACCAGAAAAGGTTTCTTACACAACTAGACCCCAAGGGGAACCTGTATACCAAATTTGAAAAAGATCCATGAAATAGTTGCTGAGAAATCGCGGTAACAATGTTTCATGGGGAAATCCAAGATGGCTGCCTGGTGGCCATATTGGATTTTCGAATTGTACAGGTTTCTTGCACAACTAGACCCCAAGGGGAACCTGTGTATCAAATTTGAAAAGGATCCATGCAGTAGTTCCTGAGAAATCGCGGTAACAAGGTTTCATGGGGAAATCCAAGATGGCTGCCTGGTGGCCATATTGGATTTTCGAATCGGACCAGAAAGGTTTCTTGCACAACTAGACCCCAAGGGGAACCTGTGTACCAAATTTGAAAAAGATCCATGAAGTAGTTCCTGAGAAATCGCGGTAACAATGTTTCATGGGGAAATCCAAGATGGCTGGCTGGTGGCCATATTGGATTTTCGAATCGGACCAGAAAAGGTTTCTTGCACAACTAGACCCCAAGGGGAACCTGTGTACCAAATTTGAAAAAGATCCATGCAGTAGTTCCTGAGAAATCGCGGTAACAAGGTTTCATGGGGAAATCCAAGATGGCTGCCTGGTGGCCATATTGGATTTTCGAATCGGACCAGAGAAGGTTTCTTGCACAACTAGACCCCAAGGGGAACCTGTGTACCAAATTTGAAAAAGATCCATGCAGTAGTTCCTGAGAAATCGCGGTAACAATGTTTCATGGGGAAATCCAAGATGGCTGCCTGGTGGCCATATTGGATTTTCGAATCGGACCAGAAAAGGTTTCTTGCACAACTAGACCCCAAGGGGAACCTGTGTACCAAATTTGATAAAGATCCATGCAGTAGTTCCTGAGAAATCGCGGTAACAAGGTTTCATGGGGAAATCCAAGATGGCTGCCTGGTGGCCATATTGGATTTTCGAATCGGACCAGGAAAGGTTTCTTGCACAACTAGACCCCAAGGGGAACCTGTGTACCAAATTTGAAAAAGATCCATTAAGCAGTTCCTGAGAAATCATGGTAACAATGTTTCATGGGGAAATCCAAGATGGCTGCCTGGTGGCCATATTGGATTTTCGAATCGGACCAGAAAAGGTTTCTTGCACAACTAGACCCCAAGGGGAACCTGTGTACCAAATTTGAAAAAGATCCATGCAAGTAGTTCCTGAGAAATCGCGGTAACAAGGTTTCACAGGGAAATCCAAGATGGCTGCCTGGTGGCCATACTGGATTTTCGAATCGGGCCAGAAAAGGTTTCTTGCACAACTAGACCCAAAGGGGAACCTGTGTATCAAATTTGAAAAAGATCCATTAAGTAGTTCCTGAGAAATCGCGGTAACAAGAATTGTTTACGGACGGACGACGGACGGACCACGGACGAAAAGCGATTTGAACAGCCCACCATCTGGTGATGGTGGGCTAATAACATATCCATCATGGTCACAACATTCAGCCTTAATTGACATTGTGATGTATTTTTCTGCGTTAGATGAAATAGGGTGATATGATTGGTTAAGCCAAGGATTTACACGATTTCACATTAAGGTTGATAATTTGATTCAGTATTACACTTCCATTCCAAAATTTACCGATTGTCAGAAAATATATCCTTGATGATCTGAATATTGCGGAACGATCTGGAAATCTGTACAAAATCACCTTAACGGTCCGACAACCAGCCAGGAGTTCTGAAAGTTTGACAACATCCGGTGCATCCTCGGACGACATGCTTGTGATTGTTAAGATGGCTTTTGTTGAAGTTTACAAAGAAACCAACCAAAAGCTGGTGAATGTCAAGTCCATGAAATATATGCAGGGTGATATGTTGGATTATCACCTGAGAGAAAACATTATCACCCTCTTCGGTCTTGGGCGATAATTACTCTTTTCTCTCAGGGTGATAATCCACCATATCTAGATGCAGGGCACTACGGTAATCCCCCTAATAATTCAATCAAAAGAAGTGAAATTATCAATGCTGATAATCCATACATTTCTTTGTTATTTGACTGATTTTATAGGATGATCAAATTCATCAGAACAACTGAATGAAATTTGTTTCCAAAATTAGGGGCGATTGAATTTTGATAGGGGGATTGAATTATTAGAGCAATTACCGTATGTGCTATGTATATAAACCCATCTTCCAAATGTTATTTATCAATAAACCCAAAGAAGACATGCATTAAGCCCAACTCACACTACAAACATTTTGTTGTATTAGAACATTTTTGTGTTTTTGGTTCGTGGTAACCTCACACTGCGAACATTTTCTCTTGACCGTCAGTCGCCGGGCGCGATCAAGCAGCGAGTCTGCCGACCGCCAGTCGCCGGGCGCGATCAAGCAGCGAGTCTGCCGGTCATATGATGGGAGCCATTTTGTTGTGTCATGTGAGAGCGGCTTCATCACATGATCAACAGCTGCCAGTTGATTGGATAACTGTTGGTAAATGTTCGGACAAATGTTCGCGATCACCACACACTGAAGACAAAAACTGTTTTGAGGACGAAAACATGTTCCGAAAATCAAACATGTTTGATTTCACGAACTTGTCCCCCGAACAGAATGTTCGTGTTTCTGGGCATCTCCCACTGCAGACAAAACATGTTCTGAACAGTGTTTTTGTTCTAATACAACAAAATTTTCGTAGTGTGAGTTGGGCTTTACCGGTATGTTTGAAAAACAACATTCAGTACAACTTGTCCAAGTGCTCCAGACCTCAGGACTCATTTAAATCAGGATATTTTCCAGCACACCCACTAGTGCACTTTATCATGTAAATTGAAGTTTGCTACAGAATGACCCAGAACTTGATTGAAATTGCTTATTAATTAATTATTTTAATTAGCTTTATGTGGAAAAATTAATCAAAAGTTTCACTTGAAACTCACCTGAGCCATAATATGCAGCCCCGAGACCAAAAGCAACTAAACCTGCAATAATAATAGGCTAATTGTGTTGTATAAAACGATAAAGAAAATCACATATTAGTGACTATTCATAAATGCACAAACAATCTGACTAAACCCAGATCTTAAAGAAACACTCCCCCTTACATGTTGCTGATTAAAAATCTGGAACCAAGGCCTCACTATAGGCAGATCCGGCTCACGCATCTGGCCCATCTCACGCTGCACTGCGGGCAACATGTGTATGGTATATGTAAAACTCATCATCTCATATATTTTAACTTCTTTCATCAGATATTATTTCAGATATTGGATAATATTTTATTCTCTAGAAACCAAGATGATATGTGATTAACATTAATAGAATTTAGATATATTGATTAGTTCCAGGAGAACATTTCTCTGTTCATAATATCACGAAGTCAACCTGAGCCTGAGCTTGAGGTTTCAACATATATCCCTAATTTGTGAAGAAGCCTTGCGATTGGTCAGTACTCAGAACATGGAAACTGGGGTGCTGATGCCAGATCTACATGTACATGAGTGACTAGATGGGAAGCAATTCTTGTAGACCTGAATTTAATCAGATTGGTGCTCAAACTACATAGAACCACTAGTAACTCTGTTGCACATGACAGTGACTGTACATGTGCTGCTGAAAGGCAAATTTCAGGAATTTTGATTTTGGGTGGAGAGGGAGTTTTCCATCGTCATCCATGGCCTGTGTATATTCCATAGGAGGCTTTTCACGTAGGTCAGTTGATAGGGATTGGGTTTAAAAGCAAGAGGCTGCATGTTTACATTCTGGTGCGGATTAATCGTGTCCTTTCACCTGGAATCCATAGGAAAATCACTCTCTATGAGAGTGTATACAACCTGTTGTGTGGGACTTCTTCTTGGATGGGGGAGCGCTTTTGTATAGCGGAACTGGCTGCATGTTGTCTTTGTGTAACTATCAGCTAGAGCTGGCAGAAAAGAAAAAAGTCCTTTTCAGTTCACGGAAGGCCACTAGATTTGGTAGTGAGGTCCTAAATTTGGTAGCAGGGCACTAGATTTGGTAGTGGGGTCCTAGATTTGGTAGCAGGGCACTAGATTTGGTAGTGGGGTCCTAGATTTGGTAGCAGGGCACTAGATTTGGTAGTGGGGTCCTAGATTTGGTAGCAGGGCACTACATTTGGAAGTGATAGTTCACAAGTCTGAATCCACCAGGGTTGAGCAACATGTTTTATCAGCTATAACCTGTTATAATGAATATGTATGCACATGTCTAACTCAGTGAAAGTATCTCACCACGATCATTGTCAATTTGACAATATACATACCAATTAAAATACTATAGGACCACAAGCTGGGTGCTCTGGCTAGATGCAGTCTCGCTTTGGTCTCCTCTTTTATCGAAAGGTAACCCATAATTTGAGTCCTGTTTTCCAGCCAATAATCTGAAAGGGAAAATATAAAATCATTGAATGCCAGTACAGGGTCAAGCGCCAAATAATATCCTTACTAGAATATTGATCTCAACTGATTGAGCCAATTACAATTCAAAGTGGCTAAGGGCAGAGCAGGTGAAGGAGGGGGGAGAACTCAACCTACTAAATTTTTGGGAGTTATCCATAGCAATATTGTAGGTGTGAACCAGGGTGTTAGCCAGGAATTAAAATCTGCCTGTCCAAATATCATATTTTGCTACATTTGGACGATGGATGGGTTACTATCTTATTTTTCCTATCTCTCCCATGTTAAACTTGCAAATTTTTGCCTGTCTAAATTGTGAAATTGCCTGTCCATTTGAAATTGCCTGTCCAATGGACAGGGGAACAGGTCTCTGACTAACACCATGGTGTGAACTTGTTTCTAGTATATAGGTTTCAACATTTACTTATTGATTTAATTCATACATTTATACTAACAAACTTTTGTTCAATATCTGTCCCAATCTCAACTCGATATACATGTACTGCCATGCTGGCTAAACTAGTTTCAGAATAAATCTAATATCATTTATCGTTTTGTATATAAGAGCCTGTAACTGCTGTTAGATCACATCCTGAAGATGACAAATAAAATTTTGTCGAAATATTGAGACTGTCACCATGCGTTTATTAAGTTTATTCGAGTTACTTTGCTTCTGCATAAATCTAAAGCCCCTTGTAATTACACACAAGAGCATGTGGACCCAATTATGTAATTAAAATTAAATCCTTTCTGCTATATATATCGCAAAATGAATTTTTTTTGGATATATCGCTGTGGGATATAACCGGCTTGCATTGACATTCGTGTGAGCACTGACCAATCCCGGTATCATAGTTGAAGGGGGCATCAAGGGCCTTTTGCTTGGCTCAGACGAATCAGACTCCAAGCTGGTAGGATATCCTTTGAGGATGCCACGGTCTAGCCAGTGTGACGTCATAATGTAGGGTAGATATATGGACTGGTCTTTGATATCAACTTTGGGGTAAATAGAGACGATGATCCTATCTACCCTCCCTGACCACAAGTGGATTAGTCCAAATGAACTAAACATCAAATTCAATTGAAGTAAGATCCAAAAGCGAAATATACGATTGGGGAGCATTGATACGATATTGATGTATTAAGATGGACGTGAACCAATATAGTAAACAATATAGTAGAAACCATATCCTATAAGTTTAAAGGCTTTGCTGGATGATAGAAAATATCAACTGTCTCAGGTAGAATTTGTACACAGCCATAGAGCCAATCATTGACAAATTGAAAGGGTGGAATTTGTTGTGATTGTCTTATTGGGATATCGGGGAACATTGGGAAACAGCTAACATGAATTTTCTGTAGTCTTAGTATCTATAGTTAGTACTACTAGCTGTTATTTCCCTATACCACCTAGATTGTTTCTGTTTATGGCATTTTTTGTCAAATTTGGTTTACAATCACACGTATTATGATAATCTAAATTTTGCGATTGTCTTTAAAGAGTGTGTTTTCTGTAAGCAAGAAATCGGTCTGCCTATGTCAATTTCGGATCTGAATTGGCATGAATCATGTAAAACAATATGGTACCTCAATTTTTTAGTAAGTTAGATTAATACTGTTTGTCCATGACTGATAGTCTTCATTTTTGTTTATGTTTCGGATGAATATAATTCGCGTATGGAACTGCCATAGTGTGTGATGCAATCATTAACTGTGTGCAAAATACGCTTCTTGACTTAAGCAGGTTGGGGAAAATACCTTGATCGAGGTATTATACCTTGTCCTTGATCGGGGTATTATACCTCGATCGAGATATAGGCCTATACCTCGATTGGGGTATAGGGCTATGTCAACTTCGGTTTTGATATATTTGTGGAAAATGTGGACATCCACATATACGCCGGACTGCATGAATCTTTCAACAGCATCTATGGCTTCATTGTTCCATGATATTCACGGCAACGTATTGCTTCGTTTTATGCGACTAATCATTCAAATTAGCCACTTCAATATTTCAACAAGAGCCCAAGGGCTTCAATATACGCCCGTTTATTTGGAATTACATTGGTCCAAATTTCAAGGTTGTTTAATAGCCTTGTTTTAATAGCCTTGATAGCCTTGTGCGTCTGAGAATGTAACATATATATCACATCTTATAGTGAATGATAAACTAACATAAGCTCAACTCTTGGTAACTAGTTAACCTTGAAGCAAGAGCTGAGAGCTCACATATCCCACACTGAAATCGACAATAGTCAAACACATGAAAATAGTAGTTTTCCTGCAAATGTTTCTCATGAAGGAAAAAGTGATGAAGTAAACCTTTGTTCTTGAGTTAATAAACAGGTATGAAGTTCATAAAGGACCCCTCTCCCTGTTAACTTAGTAAATGTATGGTTTTTATTTCACAACAGTTTAACTGAATGTAGCTGATTCAAACATGGGAGACAACTCCACAGGACAATACCATATACATGTACATGTAGGGGAGAGAATATTCCAACCTAACACATAGGAGTCAGATAAACTTGATTCAGTTTTGGGAGACTGTGACCTTGACCTTTGACAAATTGATCTAAAAATGTATGGCCCCTCTTTGCCATGTGAGTAAGACATACCGGTACTCAAAGTTTGGTAGCAATCCATACCTTGAAACTGGGAGATATCGCATGGACAACAAATGTTAATGGATGAATGGACAGAAGGCAACATCGCATTACACGACCTCGTCTTCGACAGGCATATGAAAATGTGACTTTTAATGATTTGTTAATTTTGGGGTCACAGTGACCTTGACCTTTGACCCACATTTTGGTATGTAACATATGTCCCTCTAATGTATCTACTGGCAAAAAAAGAGTTATTTTTAATGATTTCCTGATTTTGGGGTCACAGTGACCTTCACCTTTGACCTTGACCTAAATTCTGGTACACGACACATCGTCTTCCCTCAATGTATCAATGGACACCAAAAAAATCATGATTTTTATGAATTTCATGATTTTGGGGCTCACAGTGACCTTGACATTCAGCCTTGACCTACATTTTGGTACGTGACACATCATGTTCCCCTAATGTAACAATTTCATGATTTTGGGGTCACAGTGACCTTAACCTTTGACCTTGACCTACATTTTGGTATGTGACACATTGTGTCCCCCTAATTTATCTACTGACATAAAAAGATGTCATTTTTAATAATTTCTTGATTTTGGGGTCACTGACCTTTGACCTTGACCTAATTTTTGGTATGCGACACTTCATTTCTGCCTATTGAATCCACTCATAAAAAATTGGTAATTTTTAATGATTTCCTGTTTTTTAGGTCACACTGACCTTTGACCTTGATTCTGAGGTCACAGTGACCTTGACTATTGACCTGGATCTAAATTTTGGTACATGACAAAACCACTCCCCGTAATTTCCCAATGGACTCAAAAAATCATGATTTTTAACAATTTTTACAATTTTGGGGTCACAGTGACCTTGACCTTTGACCCTGACCTACATTTTGATATGTGACACATCGTGTCCCCCTAATGTATCTACTGACACAAAAAAATGCTATTTTTAATAATTTCCTGACCTTTGACCTTGTGACCTTTCAGTGACCTTCGACCTTGACCTATTTCTTGGTATGCGACACTTCATTTCCCCCTATTGAATCCACTCACAAGAAATTAGAAATTTTTGATGATTTCTTGATTTTTCGGTCACACTGACCTTTGACCTCTGACCTCGACCTACATTTGGTATGTAACACATCGTTCCCCCCTAGGGCATCCACTCACCAAAAATTAGAAATGTAGGTAGAAAACTGTCAATGATCAATGATTTCCTGATTTTAGGCAACAGTGACCTTTGACCTCTGACCTCGACCTTAATTTTGGTACGCGACACATCGTCTCCACCTAGCGTATCCACTCACGAAAAATTGCGACTTTGGATAGAAAACGTTCACAGATATAGACCGGACACAACACTTCAGTGATTTCCTGTTCTTTAGGCCAGTGACCTTTGACCTCTGACCTCGACCTTGAGTTTGGTACGCGACACATCGTCTTCCTGTGGGGTATCCACTCACCAAAAATTGGAACTGTAAACAGAAAACTGTTCCAGATATAGACCGGACACGACGGACAGACGGACACACGGACGGAAACCACCATCACATAATACGTCCGCCTTTTGGCGGGCGTATAAAAATGAAACATGGCTTCAAATGACATATCCAGTGATATTTATTCTGCAAATGAAAATGGCATGTGGTGGCATACTTCCATGTCAACGTCATGCGCAAATTACAGGATTTGAGAGGCAATGCCTAGTTAATAAATCAAGTTTAACTGGCAGACACATAATCTAAACTGCTAGCATGTGCACATAAAAAACAGACCTCTGCTCTGGGTATTATGACTGTCATGTGCGCGCATGCTAGGAGATTGTGCATTGCATCAGACAATTTAATCTAATTTATTCATCAGTCAGTGCATCTGACCTGTTAAGAATCATATCCAATACATGGGTTGCCAATGTTACAATCGGGCTCCACTTCCGGTGTTGCGCACGCAAACTTGGTTGCAGAAAATTCTTGGTATGAAGGGAGACAACTCGATTAACATGCAAATTAATAGGCTATGGCCTAAGACGGCTCACATTTACAGTCATGATTTAGCGTTATATATCGGAGGAAATTTATGGATGCGATACATTAGACACAGAACTGATATTCATGCATTGCATTAAAAAATATTCTTATGACATATGATCAGTGAATTGACATTCTAGTAATCTTTAAACCTAGACATATAGGGCAGTGGGCACGGCCCACATTCCGCGAAAATATGACGCGGGATACGCCGGAGATGGTAACCAACACTTGATAACTCTGCCTGTATCTCTTCGATATTTGATTCTGTTTAGTTATTTTTAAACCTGTACAGATACCCATTTCAAAAATATATCTTTTGCTACACATTTCTTTCACCTCACGACGAGAAGTTTACCGTGAAAGATGCATGGTGTCGATTCGATGGGAATTTTTCGCGATACACCGACACAAAACGTTTTAATAACTTTCATTGAAAATGCATCCAAAAAATACAAATCTAAATAAATAGTTTTCATTTCGAGTATTATAGGATCATGAAAATATAAACGTTTTTGTATATTCTTCGTTCTTCTTGTAATGTTTACAAGAAAAGTTAGCTTGTATTCGCCAAGAATTTTCCGCGATCATATACCGACACCAGGTTTCAATACTGGTAACTTACTATGAAAACGCATCCATAAAATAAAAATCTAACTGCTTATTTTTGATCTCCAGTATTATAGGATCATGAAAATATGAATATTTTTGCTGTATCTTTAGCTGTTTTCTTGTAATATTTATGGCGAAAAGATGGCGTCAATTCGCCAAGAATTTTCCGCAATACCGACACTTGGTATTGATAACTTTACTTGAAAAAGCTTCCGTAAAATAAAAATCTAAATGCATAAATTTCTTGTCTAGTATTATAGGATCATGAAATAAAATATCATTTCTGTTTCTTTGGCAGTTTCCTTGTAATATTAATGGGAAAAGATGGTGCCGATTTGACGCGAATTTTTCGCGATATTCCCGACAGTATAGGTTTTGATAACTTTCCTTTGCAAACGCATTCATAGAATGAAAACCTAAATACATATTTTCATCTCAGTAGTATAGGATCATGAAAATATGAATGCCATGAATTATTTTCATAAATAATATCATTATCTTCAGCTATTTCTTGCGATGTTTACTTGTACACGCGTAACACGATTTGTCAAGATTTTTAACGAAATTCGCCAGGACAGGCTTCCATATAAAAAGCTTAGTTTGGGTCCATATATATATCCGGAGGCTAAAATGACACCTAAGACCTTGATTAAAACGATATTTGATGTATGTCACAGCTTATAAAAAGTGGCATTGCAACACTAGATTGCTTTTGATCAAAGTGGCAAATGAACAGAAAATGACAATTTGGTCAGAACGGATACGAAAGTATTGTGTTTTGTAAAAACAATGGTACCGTACCATTGGTACAAATTTTATTTCTAAATATATAGTCGCATTACCTTAGCCCCATAAAGAAGATAAGGTATCTTGTAACAATGAAATTCAAATTCAAACTTAGTTCCGTAGGACATGAAATATGAAAATACCCTGTAGCTCAATTAAACGTATCGGTATATATGAGGCGCCGTTTGTGACAATATTGTCAACGACAAATATATAGAGTTAAAACCAAAATATAAAGTCGCCGTTTGTGACAATATTGTCAACGACAAATATATAGAGGTAAAACCAAAATATAAAGTCGCCGTTTGTGACAATATTGTCAAACACAAATATATAGTTAAAACCTTTGTAAATATATATAAAACGATATAAATAGGGCCTATATATAAAGTTATTTTTTTTTAAATTTTTATAAATATTTTTTGAACATAAATAACGATAGGAAGTTAAGACGTTAAATTTAACGTAAATATAAAGTACACGAACTTGTAAAGTGTACATGTAAACCGGATATGCCCAAAGGAAGCTGCGCATCGATGTGCGCGCGAGTAATACTGGTTAATCAAAACTGCAACTGGGTTCTGAAGCGAAACTATGACAGCGGTGGAAGCCACTCGCATGTCACAGATGTGTCGAATCAAACAATAAGATCACGTACCTGAACATATATCAGTTCACTGCCATAGTGATTTAGTAAAGGCCTATTCCAATTTTCAACAATTACTGTTATCATTTACAATCGTACTTCAGAGTTATCACATCAATTAGATATAAATACATCTACTTATAAATCACCATAAGGTATCCTAGCCTGCAGCCAATATCACGGCCTGCCCCTTTGATGTTCAATCTGCGATTCCGTCGGCCACATCGCTGGTTGCTATTTGCCGCATAGAAACATCAACAGAAGTTGAAATAAAACATGAAAATAACGATATATTAATTATGCGCAACACAAATATTAGGCAATTTGAAATCATACTGAATATGTGCATATTTCATTGACTAGAATATGACCATTCATAGCCTAGTTACAGGATTTGGAATTATATTGTAAACGTTTTGTATCATTTATCGTTTTTCGATAATTTCCGCATTTCCAAACAAGATAAAAATTAGCAGGGAATTTGGTATAAGTACAGCGAATGTGGAAACTAATGGCTCATGAGGAACCGGTTGCACAATGCTTGTATCCTCAAACGTACCGTTCTCAAATTATGAAAGAACAATGGCACCTACTGTGGGAACCACCAGTGTGGATTGTACTGTTGCGTTCACCGCTCCTCGTTTTCATTAACGAGATCATTTATTATAGCATGATACGCTTACTTGATCTCAAACTTTTTAGGTTTTAAGTTAGTATAATGTAATTTGAATAAAATGAACTGTTGATATTCGTAAGCGGTAATTACTGGGTTCAATCCCTGGCCGAGTCATACCAAAGACTTGAAAAATGGAACTTGTTGCTTCCTCGCTCACGCTCAGTATTGAGAGGATAGAACAAGGACTGGTTCGCTCGGTGTCAGTATAACGTGACTGAGTGGGGTGTCATGTCTGCCTACGGCATGATATTTCGGTGGGACAGCAGTATAAAATGTCAACATTAGATCTGCTCTGTTACAAGTAGGTATACCCCGCCCCTTCCACTCCCCTCCCTTCCCTTCCCCGTCGTGATATAGCTGAAAAAATGTTGAAAGCGACGTTAAACCCTATTCACTCACTCGTCACCGTATATAATAGGGTTAACACCGATGCCCATCAAGAACCCATCGGGCTAGAAGTGCTCTTCAATACACACGTATTGAAGATCAATTAGCGATTAGCATGCAGGGGTAAAACAGCTTCGACTGATTCCTCAGTTACTAGTAACAGCTTCGAGGCAGCGCAAAAGTGAAAAAAGGCCAATGTAGTGTTCCTCATGAGCCATTAGTTTCCCATTCGCTGGACTTATACCAAATTCCCTGCTAATTTTTGTCTTGTTTGGAAATGCGGAAATTATCGAAAAACGATAAAAATATACAAAACGACAATATAATTCCAAATCCTATAACTAGGCTATGAATAATGAAATATGCTCATATTCAGTATGATTTCAAATTGCCTAATATTTGTGTTGCGCATAATTAATATATCGTTATTTTCATGTTTTATTTCAACTTCTGTTGATGTTTCTATGCGGCAAATAGCAACCAGCGACTTGGCCGACGGAATCGCAGATTGAACATCAAAGGGGCAGGCCGTGATATTGGCTGCAGGCTAGGATACCTTATGGTGATTTATAAGTAGATGTATTTATATCTAATTGATGTGATAACTCTGAAGTACGATTGTAAATGATAACAGTAATTGTTGAAAATTGAAATAGGCCTTTACTAAACCACTATGGCAGTGAACTGATATATGTTCAGGTACGTGATCTTATTGTTTGATTCGACACATCTGTGACATGCGAGTGGCTTTCACCGCTGTCATAGTTTCGCTTCAGAACCCAGTTGCAGTTTTGATTAACCAGTATTACTCGCGCGCACATCGATTGCGCAGCTTCCTTTGGGCATATCCGGTTTACATGTACACTTTACAAGTTCAAGTACTTTATATTTACGTTAAATTTAACGTCTTAACTTTCTATCGTTATTTATGTTCAAAAAATATTTATAAAAATTTAAAAAAAAATAACTTTATTTATTATATACTTGGCGATGAGATAGTGAAAATTATCAATCGAATAAAAGTGATATTTTCACAGTGATGATATGAAAAATATCATCACGGTGATGATATGACAAATGACGTCACAGCGCACAAATACATGTTACCGTGGTCACAGTGATGAGGCAATTTACCAAACCTCCGCAAGGCTTGTGCGCCAAAGAAAAGGAAGCTAAATATTTGAGAAGATTTGTATGTTACTATGCCTTATGATGACCAGATTTTGACAGGAAATAAAACACAAATATGCATAAATTGCATAAATACCGGCAATGGGGATAATGGGACCGACTAGTCACGTACGCGTGCACCTGAACATGCGCGACGTGACTGCAGTTTGGCCAGAGCAGTGCAGAGCGCAACACCAACTCAGCGTGGAAAATAAAACACATTCCTCAATTGAAGGCTCGAAATTGGGGTCATATCATGAAAATGTCGCACCAAAGTTGATGAGAAAACATGAAAAACAACTTAATTCAACGACAGTGAACTCTTGTCAGTGAGTATTCATTAAGAATCGGCAAAATCACAATGATAATTCCACAGGCTCTCACCACCGTCGAAGCTCCACACAACAATCACACACGACTGGTAAATTTAAATCTGGCTATAACTTATCGTAACCATTCGATTTTGATCAAAATAGTGCTATTTGGGTAGACATGAACGAAATCAAGTGGGCGAATGCGGATTTGATTTGAAATGAGAACGTTCTATGCAAAGACAAACACCCTGTGAAACCAGGGAGATCAACGAGAAACCAATGTATCAGTCCTGCCCGGGTGCAGACAGCGAGACAAGCCCCGGGATGGTCCGTGCTTTTCTGCTGAAGGGGAGGGGGGAGTTGGCTGATGGGTCGACATGAAAATCTTTTATTTGAGATATAAAGGTAATAAAATTCTTGAAATCTGCTGGATGTCATCGATACTAAAGTGCAGGATACCCGACTGAAAGAAATTCGCTTGCAGCACGTGCGATTTGTTGACAGCAAAGTAGTCCGCGAGTGACGTCGCTGTGAAAATAACCAGTGTTTCAGTGTATCTTCAGTCGAACAAGCCAACAAAATCTGGATTATTTTAATGTTAAAAAAAATCAGGATAAAGTAGGACAACAGAAGTATATAATAAAAAGAAAATCACCTGTTTCTTGACGAATACCATAAATATTTCATCTCGTGGGGTGAGAAAATTGGCATTTTCACTCGTGGCTTCGCCACTCGTGAAAATACCAATTTTCTCACCCCACTCGATGAAATTCGTGGCTTCGCCACTCGTGAAAATACCAATTTTCTCACCCCACTCGATGAAATATTTATGGTATTCGTCAAGAAACAGGTGATATCCTCTATATATAGACCCTATTTATATCGTTTTATATATATTTACAAAGGTTTTAACTATATATTTGTGTTTGACAATATTGTCACAAACGGCGACTTTATATTTTGGTTTCACCTCTATATATTTGTCGTTGACAATATTGTCACAAACGGCGACTTTATATTTTGGTTTTAACTCTATATATTTGTCGTTGACAATATTGTTACAAACGGCGCCTCATAGGTATATGCCGTACTGAAAGCCTCAGTTTATTCACTGCTAAAATGTTCATTTGCTTACTATTTGCCATGAAAATATTATTATATACAAAAACGAATTTAAGTTTTGTGATAAGTGAATCGTATCCATAAATTTCGTTTCAATATATGACGCTAAACCACGACTATAAATGATAACCGTTTGGGACGACTGCCTATAAATCTGCATGTTAATCGAGTTGTCTCCCTTGAAACTTTCAATGTTTTGCCCTCAACTTAGCTGATGCGCGCAGTCTGTTTACAATCAGCGATGACGTCACAGGATTTTCATCTATAATTCAAGTGTAGTTGTTGTTGTTGTTCTCAAATACATGTACTAACTAATGACACATATATCGACCAATGCCAATGTTAGTATTGTAGTCAGCTGACTTGCAGCATATGGGAGCACTCCAATTAAATAGGTCAATTATCAGTTTCGCAGATGCAACAGTTGATGTTAAAAATAAAATGCCCGCTGTAGTACAGATGATGACAATTTTGTTGAAATGCACACTGCCTGTGATAGCGAGGTTTAAATAATAACTTCTATGCCTAGATATGACATCAGTTTAATCGATTTCCATTGAAAATGACACCGCTCAGTGTGAGTCGGACGGTAACAACTGCCTCGAGCTCGAGTACAAATTTGGCGCGAAATAAAGACGACACTTATGATTTTGAGTAAGAAAATGGACTGTGCCATATGTGGAAGGCAGAACTACTTGTATTAGTTAATGACTCGGAATTATGCAGCGGTTCGCCGTACATACCCGTATCTTTACACCAAAAGAGTCGATCAGTGTCGAAATGTCAAAATCTTTGTTTATGAACCTCCTCGCATGGATATAAATGTGCGCATGTGCGGTACCGTAAAACCCCCGTGTGAAAATGCCCCACGGATTGAACGCGGAACTTCCGTTTTGGAACTTACCGTAACCGTTTCGTACCCAAACCATTTCATGCCCTAACCATTCCACACCCTAACCAAGGGCGTAGACAAGGGGGGGCTTGGGGGGGCTTCAGCCCCCCCAAATATTGACGTCCGGCAAAAAAAAATAACAAAAAGAAAAGAATAAAAAAGAAAAAGGGAGAAAAAAGGAAAGAAAGCAAGAAAGAAACAGAAAGCAAACATAGCAGAGAAGTAAATGTTTAGCTTGTCACATATCTTTATCAATTGTTGCATATTACAGGGGAAGTAAAATCAACAATGCTTACCAGAAGGACTAGAATAATTGCAATCGGTCAGAGAACAACGCAACAGTTTGGCGATATCGGACTCAAAGACCCCGTGTGATTTTCTTCGAGAAACGAATGATGTGCTCCAATTCAATCAAATATCGCCCATTTGGACGAAAAAGGTCAGTCAACACGTTGGCTGAAAAGATTTTTTCAGAACTTTTTCACCATAAACTTTTTTTTGATTGAGATCCCAGTCATTTGTTCCGTATTTATTTATTCACAAACGAGAGATACGAACTCTCGAATAATTTTCACAGAGAAACCCTAAAAATACAGGTAAAAAATCTAACCCAGACACAAAGTCACTATTTAACTGGTGTAAATATGATGAATATGGATAATTTTCGCTACTATTCCGAGAAAGGACCCCTAAGCTTACATTTTTGATAAGTTTGGCAACTTCAGAACGAACACAAGAACTCATGCGGTCAACCACGCATCAAAACACCGCCCCTGCTATCTAGGCAAAATAGTATTATTTAAGAAATAACTTGAATTAATATAGTGCAAACCCCGGATTGAATGATCATTTCACCTTGTATATCAGTGTAGTGATCGCCACTGTTATAGACATTTTCGCAAAAAAAAATTCAACTTTTACCGCTCAAATGCTCCCTGTGAGCGCCAATTTACCATCAATTTTCAAAAAAAAAATCTACGCTGCGAGGGGGGATACCCCCCTCTCAGACTCTCCCCCTAAGCCCCCTCAAACTTCACAACTTGTCTACGCCCTTGCTAACCATTCCACACTCTAACCATTTCGCCATGTCAGATGGTGAAACCGGTCGCACAACTTTCTACCTGCGCACCATATCTCAGATCAAACTAGCCTTGTATGGCAAAAGGTCGGAAATTTACGCTTTTTAAGTGAACTGCAAAGGTTCTTGAATGAATTATATTCTTTTGAACTAGTACTGAGAAATAATATATATACATGACTATAAGGTGAGAGAACACACGTAATTGTACAAAACTGGTTATTTCAGAACGTTATATACCGGTACCGTACTCATAAAACTTAAATTCTAAGAGTATTTAATATTCATAAAATCATAACATTAACAGTACATTATTAGATTAATACATTTTTAACATAACATTATTATGTTCATAGAATCTTTAACATAACTATGGTAGTAGCAGACAGTGAATTCGAAAACTATAATAATATGGACAATCACGTGAAAAGGACAAACAAAAAACTGTGGTGAGAGATGAAAGATGATCAATGTAGAAATAAACATTTGGAAGAATAAAATAAATACACGAATAAACACACAAATGAAAAAGTTGGGACAACCATTTGTGACAACATACTTAACAATGAAACTTAGATTATATATATGGAATGGTGTGGAATCACCCGCAAATCATCGTTCGAAAGCACTTGCCTCTATCAAAAATTTTTTGCCAAGTCAACAAGCGTATATCTGGACATACTTTGGTAGAAGATTTGGCCGAAGGCCTTGTACACTCTCACATTCAAGTAAAAAGTGGAATTCGCCCCCAACCATGTCTTTCTCACTTAGGATAAAAGCGAGGATTAACTTCTATATTTTTGTAGCGCCCTCTCTCAGTTGGCAAACTATGATTACATGGTCTAAATTTATGTCTTACTAATTAAGTAGTAGTAAAAGCGTATTAAACGTCCGATTGACCTTTGCCCTTTGTGACGTCACTTTCGGTTCGACACGTGACCAGAAGTAACCTTCGACCCCTGCACATGCGCACAATACCGAATAAAAATGGTGCGCATGGGTCAAAGGTCACTTCAGGTCACATGACCGGAACCGGAAGTGACGTCACAAAGATTACGTTTTGAACGTTTTAATACGTTTTGAACGTGTCAAGAAGCGTCTACGCGCTTTTTCGGAACCTGGCCGAGGCTAATATTAATTTTAAATCCTCTTTCAAAGGGGCAAAGAGGCGTCTAGGTGCCCCTTATGTGACGTCACAAAGGTCATACGCAAATTTCAAAAGTCAGTAGGTCAATAGGTGTCTAAGTGCCCCCTCGGAACCTTTCGGGCATTTTCGTAAACCGGTTAACTACAGTATACAAAGAACCAAATCACATTGCTGAAGGACAAAAAACAGGTTTTATTTCTATAACAGAGAACACAACATATATACAACAGTTATTTTCTTTATTATAACATCAACTATAGAAGTTCAGTGGAATATATGCGGTGTAAGTTCACCTTTATTTTAGCTTTGAAGGCTACCCATCACTCTAAAATGAGTGACCACCACTAGTGGCCCACTATCCAGAAACGTCTTGGTGATGCCATCTGGAAGAACTTTGCGCTTCGAATAGAAGAAGGTGAAGGCGTTCCGCTGCTGGGAATAGGTTTTACTTGATTCTAGACGACACGGAAGCCCTTGTTGGTCCCACTGGCACTGGTCTGGGTTTGGAGCACAGGTAGCTACAGGGCTTCTGTGATGTTATTATCCCGACGGCTGTCTCCTTTACAACTGAAATTATGTTGTATGTGGCCTTCGCCGTCGCAATAGTATGTTTATGAGAGAGCGATGGCATCGCCGGTCCATTCCAACTTGAAGGGCCCTGAGGTCTTTTTGTCAAAGGCGTAATGGTCTATTCGCGGCAACCTGGTCTGCAGTTTCGGTTTGACCAAGGATTCCCAGTCCGGGTTGAAGACTTTCATTTATTTTAAATCCGTATCCGTCTCGATCAACTGCCAGTCGGAGGGGTCGAAAAATACACACACAGAAAGTCGTAGAGAAATTCTAGCATACGCAATTCGGCCAGCTGGTACACCATATACCCGATATGCTTCGGAAGGTTGTACGTGATAGTCTTTTTGCTTGAGGTGACTTCTATATAAATATAAAAATATGTATCTCTACAAAAATGAAGCGGGCCTTCTCTCTCGTCGACTGTATGACAAAAGAGATAATTACAATTTCGACATCGTAAACTATTCCTTTCTGGACAGTAATATTCCAGTGGGACCTGCATATGGCGTATACAAATCACGCCTATTAGCATTTGCTAGATCCTGTGTTAAATGTGACCATTTTAATCAACGTCACAAAACATTGTTGCAAAAACTTATAAAACAGGGCTACACCACCAAGCACCTCCACTCAAATTTCTCAACTTTGGCGATACATATCGCATGCTGATAGCAAAATACGAGCGTAGCGTGCAAGATCTATGGCGTTACGTTTCGTAACTTGTGTCTAATTCCGCTTAACCCGGGTCTAGGGGCTGTATGAACCCATGTACTTCAAGATCCTCATGGTACTCATATGAACAGTCACAATCAAAGCGTGACTGAGATACATCATTCTTTAGATGACGACTTTACAACGAATATTATTGATTAAGAATACTGATCAGCGATACGGATTTGATATTTTTGGAACATCATGATGTCTTGTTGGCATCATTGAAAACTGTTGACCGCTTCTCTCTTGCAGGAATCAAGCCTATGTTTCTGTATACTATGATTGTCTTTTTGAATTTGGTGCTAATACTGTTATATGGAATATGGAATATGTCTTTGGATTATGGACGCGGATATTCTCTAATGGACGACGGCTGAATTATGAATGACGGACTAGACGCTTGTAATTCGTACGTAGTGTCGTCAATCATCTCCATGCGCCGGTACAGGGGTGGATTCAGGCGCTCGCGGGCTTGGTGGTTTGGTGGTTCAAATTTGAAAGTCGACGTGGCGGTCCTGGTTGGTTACGGTTTTACCATAGCCACTGTTGCCAAGCAGCTTCATCGTTTCCCCGATGATAGCTTCATTGGGGTCGGCGTCTTCTTGGTGACGGGCGGTGGTCACGGCATCCGCAAAGTGCCTCAGAGAAGCCTCGTGTTTAAACTCCATCACTTGGTAGATTTTGGTGACTTGGAGACCACGAGGCAAGTACCAGCGCAGTAAGGGTGTGCACAGCAGGATCTTCCCTCCAAACATACTGCCTATCAACAAACGCCAGGGTTGTGTGAGTACGTTTTGCTTCTCGGCATACGCTCGCGTGGTGGATCCGATGTCGTCTCGCCCCATCATGTTTTTGAAAATGGGCGGACTTTCGGCGAACTTTGCTTTCAGGTGGTTAGGGACGTGAAGATCAGATTCGACGAATCCGTAAAGGTCTTCCGTTTCAACAGCGCGTACGATATCGGTCATGGTGATGATAGTCCGGTAATGCAGCAGCCGGTCATGGGCGTGTAAAAGATGTACAGTTCGGGCTGACGGCGTTGCATCTGATGGAACTCGCCCTTCCATAGTTCTGGATAGTCGTTGGGTGCACTCCAGGGATTCTTCCGTCCAGCAAGGAATAGACCATGGGTTCGCTTTTCGGTCACTTAATTGTCGTGAAATCTTCAACCGAAATCACTTACATGTATATATTTTTTGGAAGAGCATGTTTGAACAATTATTTTAAGACAAAGATATGTTACAGAAAACTGAATCTCGAATATTCCCCTCCAAGCTTGCTTCATCTTTCCTAGAAAACCCCTTAAAAATCGATAAATGACCAAATTCGGCTCAATTTTCATTTAAATCGGTGAAAGCGATTTCAATTCAATTTCTTTCCCATGTACCCGGGCTCGGTACCAACTCGAAAAGGCGAATAAAGTGGGTGCCAACGTACTCGTTTTTTGTCAGATTTTCTCTCCGTAAATGAGGCATAGCCAAGGGGCATAACTGAGGCTATACAAAATTTACTCCACAACCCCGATCATTGTGCAGACGAACCCAGCCATGGATCCATATGTGCTCGTTTGCAACGTTGATAATGCTGAACAGGGCGGTATTATGGATATAAGCTATTAAGAAGGCAAGAAGAATTATGATGTAGCAGAATACGGACGGTCTATCGTATTATGAAATTAGACCGGGGCCATTGCGACGAAACCAGGGAGGGCCACCGTAGCCCAACCCCTGGATATAGTCGCGGTTCTAGTCCACCGCCCAACGTAAGGCGGCAGCGCCTAGTCCACAGCGTTTATTGCAGCGGTCTCCTTTGAGCGAACACTCATGAGCGTGCCAGTAGCAGCCGTGAAACTGGAAAACGGTCGGTGTTTTACTGATGATGCTAATCCGTCTACCGGGAGGCGCCCATCTCCAATTCGTATTTCCGCGTGGTTGGCTTGGTGCCTGATGGTTACGCATAGTTGCTGGGCTTCCCAGTCGAACCATTCTCCTGCTACATGTTTTGTAGAGCGTTGGGCTTTGAACTACTGTCCCTTGGTGAACCACCGGGTTTAATGGCCCGTCGGCATGGGTTGGGCCAAACACGCTAGGAAGAAGGCGTTAGCGTCGAACCCGTTTATTTTCTTACCGAGTTTCTCACCATCTCGGATGTGGGTCAGCTTTTTCTCATGGTACCAATGGAATATAATGCTGTGACCTCCCACGATTTTTCCATTCAAAGAGTCAAACATGTCGGCGTCTTTCTGTTCGATGGTTGGTAAATCTTGGAACAGGTACCGCATGGTCAGGCCGAGAATGCTTACACACTCTTTAAACACATCGACACCCATGCCTCGAGAGAAAGACAGCATCCAGGTTGTTGAAATAGATCTCGGTAAGTTTGCTTGTCCACACGTGTGAAGTTCGGTATAGATGGTGTCGGTTAAGCTTCTCCTATGACATCGTCGTAGAAGGCCTCTTGAGGTAGAAGTTGTGTTTCGTTCAGACGGTCCATATGGGTCATGTAGGTTATATGGAAAACAGCTTTTGCTCTGGGCGCAGTCGGAGGCTTTTACCCACTAGTTATAGCTGTAATTGGGCGCCAGGTAATTCCACGCGTCTAGAAAGGAAAGTCGTAGAGAGGGCGCCTTGGTTTTTCGTCTTCTTGTTGACGTGCCTGATGTTACCGGATTGGCTAGGTAGGGGTACAAGAATTATTTGATCAAGTTCAGTTCGTACCGCCCGGAATAGTCTAACAAACGCAGTTTCAGTTTTGTATTTTGATGGTTTGAGAGCATCGTTCTCGGTTTTGTCCTCGGCTTCGTCTTCAGTTTCATCATCGGTGTCATCTTCCGGAGCCGACGTCGTTATACGTGCATCAAGTGCCGCTAAGGCATCACGGTTGTTCGTGAAGGCAAGATGTTCCGCACGGGCTTGACTGATCGATCCCAGATCCATCATTCCGGTAATAAATTTCATGTGGGTCACCGGTAGAGATGAAACCGATCATACCCGCGAACGTTGGTGTGGATACTCACACTCAAGGGAATGTGGCGCTGGTCCATTGCGTTTTGGCCGACAGCATCTCCATGGGCTCTAGTAAGGCTTCATACACGTCTTACATATCGCTCCAATTCAAACTCGTAGCAGGCGGAAAATAGCGTTGTTTCATGGGGCCGTCAATGCCTTCATCCGCAAGCTCTTCAAATATAATGGGTGTGTTGTGAAAGACGCCACCGGGGAACTTCCGTTGACAGTACTGTCGCAGGTTTTCTCGTGAGTGTGTATGTCAATAGAGCGTTGAAACACGCGATGGCATTTGGTATGACTGGCCATAGATATTCATGTCCGAAATGTAGGAGAAATATCCGCCAGTCTCCGTAGGCTGTGGACGACAATATGAAGTGGGAACAAGCTTCCCACCACACCCAGTTGTGATAAGGGGACCCTCCGGAAGTGATTTTTCCAATTCTCTCCAATAGTGATTGGCAATTCGATCACACGTCCTAGGTCGGGCCTGTTCCAGATGAATAGCCAGGCAGCGGAACAGGCATTTCCGATCGGTGTAGGACCCGTTTTCCCCACTCACTAAAGCAAATATGCCATTCCGTGTTTTCAACCAGGTGGGGAGGGTGATGGGGGCGCCGATAGGGTGATCGATCATTTTAGTCACATAAAAAGTAACATTCCTCGTTATCTCCACCTGCCATTTGGTGTTGGGCATTGTTGTCTTGCCAGTTATGGTGAAGGGCTGGTCGTATACTAGGGCTTTGTGGCTAGGGTAAAAGTAACGGAGCTGGTCCGTCTCCTTATGCCGTAATAAATAGCCGAAGGTAAGATTTAACTTGAAGGCCGTGGCTTGGTCCTCAAAAATGGTATGAGCATAGTGGAGTAGGCTAGTGTTATCATCTCTTTCTCTTTCTCCCATCTAACCGTAATTTGTACAGGTCCAATACAAGGTGATGGCGGTGCAAACAGTGCAGGATGGTAGCCCATCGATGTTGGTAGATCGTACTCACAGCTTCCTGTATCGGTAACACTTTTGTGGGTGGCTCTTCGGGATCTGTGGTAAAGTTTCTCTCCTCCTCAATGAGGTCTTGGCAAGCTGTGATCGGAATCTTTCACGTTGCATGTTCTCATGTAGGTCAGTAATTCCCCGACTCTAACCGTTGCATTAAATCCAAGCGCTAAGCACGACGTACAGTGTCATGGTATTGTAGTTTATTATTAGACATTGTAGATGTTTCTGGACTGATAGAGCTACGTAGGCTTGTTTCACGTACTGTTATGTGGGTTAATCACTTCGAGCTTTCTGGAGGCTTATTGTAATTGTATAACTGGGTCAGATCATACGTCAATGCTGTATGTTGTGGAATGATCTCGAATGCTCCGTAGAGTATAAATAGCCTAACATTCAGTGACCGAGGAGGGGAATTCAAACTGGCTTTATGTGGGCGCGTTATACTGTAACATACCTGGGCCGAGCGCTGTTACGTGATAATGTACCATGTAAGAATAATAATGGATCTTCAATAAACCAGTGTTAAACTGATTTACCACGTGTTCTTTAATTGTTGTGTTTTTACTTCTTCCTGTACTATTCCAATATGGCAGGAATGTTGCGGCAATAGGGTACTAGTTGTCTTGACAATGGTAATCCAAACCCATCCACTATTTGTCCAACCACAATATATTGTAATCACAGAAGCAAACCAACAGTAGGTAATCCCAATTCCAGTAGAATCCAGATTAGCGAAGCAGTAACGAACACAAGTAATTAATCCCAACACGTAAGTTTATTCTCCATAGAATAATATGGTCGTATCGCACATGAGGTGAGCCAAACATTCATACCCGCATAATAATATATGATATCTGCTTTCAATACTACTCCAACCAGGGTACTACTGTGCAGGGATAAGCAAACTTGAGATCCAGAACACAATTAGTGCGCCTACCTTCAATAACTTTTCCCAATAAAAAGTAATAATTATCTATATCAATGCCTGTAATATTTGGCTCCCAATGTTATAGCATAGATGTGCACTCTCTGTAGGCCGAGAGGTGATCTCCATTGCTTGTCCCTGCTCAGTATTTATAGACTTCGCCCAAGGTGTCACGTGATACTATATAGCCAATGAAAACACATACGCTTCGAGAAGCTGGAATTCGGCATTATTTTCATGCTTGAAAATCTCAGATATTTAATAAACTAGACATTCTCCAGTTGTGCTCGACTTGTGCTCTCTAATATTTTATAGATTTACGACCATTGTAACAGAGAAATATATAATAATCACTAAAAATAGTGAAGAGCACAACAACTTGACCAGGTACCGAAATGACCTATCTGAACAACATGGCGAACTTGTGACACGCTTGGGTTCAACTTTCAACGATAAAATACACATATTAGTCACAGAACAAGGTTGTGCTCTAAGTGTGCTCCGGAATTATTTTGATCATAATTTTTGGTTATATATACAGAATGGACCAAACAAGTGAATTAATGATAGAGCACAATACCAACCTCAGTTCATCGGCAAAATCCCTATGCCCCAGTATGGCGAAATTGGCCAGTTGTACTTGACGCAACTTCTGGTAGAAATATTTATATTCTACAGCTGAGTTTACTCCCAAACATAATTTTCCCGATTACTAGAATATATACAGAAATGAATCGTGAAAGGACAATACTTACGGTGAAGTATTGGCGAAGTTATGTAATTAGATTCAGAGGCAGGCAGGCAATGTTTCTAACCGACGCAATCGGCGCAGCAACACAAAACATCCGCCATATAGTCCGTACTCTAATTTATAATTTCTAGCTTCACCGCTTCTGTTAGGGTAAAAAGTAGCATCAGTTCGTCTAAAAACCAGATAATATTTCAATAAGAACAGTTTAACGTCATAAACATGATGAGAAAGTCAAAATAACTCTTCCAGTTTTCATCACAACCAAAACACTTTTTACAACCTATAGTAATGGTGGCTTCGGGAGACGTGAGGCGGGAGCACAAAACATTGGCAACATTGCCAGGTAATTTCGCTAGATCTAGATCATGGAATATTTGTTACTAGAGTCATTATGGACAACGTAAGTTTCTTCTTGATATAATAATGCCACAGTTCATGTCCAAGCTGTATGGAAATGTGAATGACCACTCTATCGATAAAAAAGGGGGGGAGGGTGGGGGAATAAGTCCGACATGTAAACAAATGAGTTGGCTACAATAGCCCACGGATATTACACCTTCCCCACCTAAGTCCGAGAGTGCTCCTGCATTCTCACCACAGGGGAAACACAACAGGTAAATCCATTGTATGAAAACAGCAGGTAAGTAATCCATCACATGGTAAATCCAATTTTCAGAAACAGCAGGTAAGTAATCCATCACATGGTAAATCCAGTTTTCAGAAACAGCAGGTAAGTAATCCATTACATGGTAAATCCAATTTTCAGAAACAGCAGGTAAGTAATCCATCACATGGTGAATCCAATTTTCAGAAACAGCAGGTAAGTAATCCATCACATGGTGAATCCAATTTTCAGAAACAGCAGGTAAGTATAGCACAGAAATATGGTAGATTCCCTAAGAATCTAACCGCAGCGCAATTTTGTTGATGTCCAAAAGTTCACACAGCGGATCAGTTGATGCATCACGAAGTCCAGCAGCATGCTCCATCATGGAAAGGAACCTTCCATCCAATACACTTGGCTTTTCCACTCCTCGAGCAAGGCGGACAACAGCCTTATAGATGTATAGTCTGGCCTTTCTCAATACCGTGGCATCCTCTTCCAGTACTGGTTTCTCCGTGACCAACCCCGGAAGTGCAAACATATTGTACTTATCCTGCAGTTCATGGGGCTCCAGAGGCTGACCTTTAGGGTCACCAGATTCCAACGCCTCCGCCAGGTACATCCATACATGTTTCCGCCGTGCCATTGACGTTGACCTCCAGCCTTTGGGTGGCCATTTGATTCCCTGAGCTCCAAGAACTACCGTAACGGCTTCATCAGCATCCCACTCCCTTCGGGCTGGTGGAAACAAGGGCATACATCCAGTTGTCAGCAAAGAACGGGTACGCCTCTTCATACTATTACTGCGGTGGTTTTGCGTGGCAGTTGTTGAAGGGGATGGGTCTGTTATCTTCGGAGTTGTGAAGGGGATGCCAGGCGTTGAGATGGTTGATGGGGAAGCAGCTTCAAGGATGGAGGTCTGTGGTCTGTCAGGATGTTGGAGCGTCGGTGGTTGGATAGGTGGAGAAATAAAGGACTGGTTAACAGAACTGTTCTCCGTCTGAACCATTGAGGTAAGTGGCAGAACTGATGGATAGCAGGCTGTGGCCGCATCAACTAGTGGGAGAGTCGATGCTGTGGAATACAGGGTAGACAGTGGCGCTGGTGTGATAGGTAGCCATTGGAGAGCAGGGATCGATGAGGGGGTCGGCAGCATGGCAGATGAAGCTGTTTGAGTGGGAGCAATTGCAGGAGAAAATATGGCTGGTGGAATAATGGGACGGCTGACAGATGTGGTAGCTGGTATAGTCTGGTTGTTGATTATGGGAGGTGGTAGATCTGGAGTAGTGATGGACGGCGCAGCAGATGAGATGACATGTCTTATGTCTGCAGGAGTGGAAGGAGCTTGAACATCTGGGGCAGGACTGGCCGAGGTGTTATCGGGCTCTGCAACAGGACAGATTTGGTCGAATTCGAAGGGGTCATGTATCTGTACCTTATCTGTGGTGAGATGTGTGGGGGTTACTTCCTCGGTCAAAGGGTGGTATGATGACTGTACTTGATTGGATGACATTTGGGATGAGGTGGCAACCCCGACCCATCGATGTATAGCCTCAATATGTTTGGTGGCGATCCCCAGACATGAACTAATAGCAGTACGCAAAGTGTCCTGACCAGTCACGTCACATCCACTCCCCTTGAGTTCACCAGCACTGGTATTGTCCCTTATCTTTGCCATCTGCCTTGTAACAGACTCTCGTGATCGCGAATCACTGTAAATGGCAAAGCTCAATTCTGCCCGGTACCAAACTGTATGATCCTCCTTGCCCTGTAGTTCCACAGTAATTCCAGTAGGGGTCATTGTGATATAATGGAGATGAAGGGGGTTGCTCACCATCTCTGGATCACAGGGGTCGTATTGCCCTCTCTTGCGCTTGCCTGGTGATGGGACAGGATCAATACGGGGATATCACTCCCTCAGAAAACGGGTCTCATCCAATGGTGAGCTATACTCCATTCCCCGTAACCGTATAAGGTCCCAACCTTTCTCCCATTCTGGCAGGGTCCTGGAGGATTTGGGCACCCTGTCCAGCCACTTCCGAATCGCATTCCTGGCAACCACAGAACTGGAATCTCCCCAGGTTGGTGCTGTCATGACCTTGAGGTAATCTTTCGGGTCGACAGTCAGCCAAAACCCAATCGGCTCCGTCCAAAATGCCTTGGGTAGATTTTCCTTCTCATGCTCCTTCTCGACATGACCCCTGAGATTTACCTGTCGCCGGAATAACCGCTCTGACTTAACACAGAATGGGCACAAGACCCTTAATTTCTGGTGGATGGAACACATGAGATGATTCTTCAGTTCCCGCTTGTTAGGCAGGACCTCCGGGCAAAGGTAACAGTTTATCATCTGTGAAGAGAAGAGAAGACATCTGTTAGCTATTTTGGCCTGAACCGACATCATGTTGGATGTCTAAGGTAAGTATATTTTGCAGTTCATCAACTTTTAGGACCCACAACCTGCGCAGTTCAGTCATATGCATGGTATGCTAAGAGACCATATGAAGTTTCCCGAAACCCCAGAATGACCAGTTGTACCCCATTACACCTTGGCTCACCATATGGGCCACTATTATGTTGCAGTACCTTACCCAAACAGGCTAGGTTAAAAGGGTGATCAGTTCCTTCCTAGTCCTGTGATGCTCCATGGAGGCTTCTCACTGGCCCCACGCCAGCTACCTAAGGTATGTCAACCCGAATCCGGTGTCCATAGTCCAGTTGGCCACAAAGCCTTTATTTCAAAATTGAAATTGTCATACAGTCAAATAGCATATCTTAAATTGGCTGATATTTTACTGCTTCCGGTTTCTACCTCTTCGACCCACTTCTTTGGTAAGCCAAGTGGGTGTGTTTTTGCCCCTATACAGCATAAGTCTGTCCACATGGTAGACTTTGGCTGGTAGATTTATTGACCTCTTCACAAGGTAGTTCACATCATCCAGACGCTTTGTTACTACATATGGCCCCTTCCACTTGGAAGTCAACTTGTGGCAGACTCCAAATTGACGTATGGGATTGTACAGCCAAACTGCCTGCCCTGGCTTCAACAGACGTTTCATCGCCTTCAGGTCATAATGTCTTTTATGATACTCAGCTTTCTGCTTCAGCACCATTCGAGCCAATGTGTGTGCCAACTGCAATGTGTCCTGTAACTGCAGAATGTACGCATCAGCACTAAGAGAACCGTCATATCCAAGCGGCATGCTTGTGTAAGCCTGCAATGGCAGAACGACCTCTCTGCCCAAAGTCATCATGTTGGGTGAAGCATTCGTGCTGGCATGGATGGAGGCCCTGTATGCCATCATCACTTGTGGCAGATACTTGTCCCATTCACGTTGTTGCCTCTCACAATATATCGTTAACATGGTGGCCAGTGTTCTGTTGAACCTCTCTGCCCCGCCATTGGATTGCGGCCTCATACCAGAGGTTCGTGTCTTGTCAATTTGTAAGAGTTCACAGACTGATGCCAGTAGCTTAGATTCAAAGTTTGTGCCTTGGTCGGTATGGATCTGCAATGGCGTCCCAAACCTGCAGATGAACTCTGTGAGGAGTGCATTTGCAACAGTCAGTGCTTCTTGGTCTGGAAGTGGTACAGCCTCGGTCCATTTGGTAAAGCAGTCAGTTATGACAAGCAGAAACTTGTTGCCTTTGTTAGTCAAAGGCAGTGGTCCGAGAATGTCCATCTGTAGTCTCTCCATAGGCTCTCCCATCAAGTATTGTCCAAGTGGGGCCCGTGTCCGTGATGTAGGCATCTTCCTTGCAACACATTTGTCACATTGCAGACAGTACTTCTGGACATCTCTCTTCATCCCAGGCCAGTAGAAAGCCTGTGTGATTTTAGACAGAGTCTTCTGGGACCCAAGATGCCCTGCTGAAGGTATGTCATGATACAGCCTGATGACCTCCTGCTGACATACACTGGGGACAACCAGCTGGTAGGTTGTGGTGTTGTGTTGGGTTACAAATTTCCTGTACATCATTCCACCGTGCAGTTCT
>JAVTVY010008220.1:0-45139 GCA_036873755.1 Hanleya hanleyi | reverse complement strand
ATCCAGAGGGACGTGTTTTATAGACCAGATGTAGCTCTACGGGTGTAGTCCGTGATACGTACTATTCTGATGGGTTAGTCCAAAAAAGGGAACAACACAGATTACATTTTTATTATGCGTGAACATCATAGGAATGCATGTACTGACCTGTCTGTGGGGGTTTTCCACAATGGCATATGCCTCCGCGCGCTGCCGGTGATGCCGCGCACTGTCGGAGAACCCGCGCGCGCGCGCTGCGGTGGGGGCCGGAAAAGTTGGAGATCGTTTTAGTGAAAACCGGAAGTGACGTGACAGACTTGCGCAGACCCACCACACCACGTGAACGCCATTGTAGAGAGAAAAAAAACCCCCAGTACATGACAGACACAGACAAGTCTAGACATGGCCAGAGGTCACGCCCCATTCACCCCAACCGGAAGTGACGTCACACACTTGTTCATTGGACCATTAGTGGCGCCCCTAGCTCCAAAACGTCTAGCGGGACCCATACAGGGTCCAGTTTTCGACACTAGGTGACCACATCCTGACGAAATGGCCAGTTTTCGACACCGGATGTGCCGCCATCTTGAACATACGTGCCGCCATCTTGGATATGGCCCATAATGCACCGGGTCAAAATACTCGCTTCTGATTGGCTGAGAGCTCCGTGACGGATTTGAAATACTCGCTTCTGATTGAACGAGAGCTCCGCATTGCGTCTGCGCATGCGCAGAATGATATTCCTACCGCACACCCAACCCATCAGATGCCCCTTCACGAATACTTCACATGGATACCTCATACAACTCCATCGGTCCATTAGGGGCTCCCTTAGATACCAAAACGTCTATTTCCATACCCTTGGGCCACCGCGCATGCGCAGAATGCCGATATTTCAACCTCACACCCAGCCCATCAGATGCCCCCTTCACGAATGCTTCACTTTGATACCTGACTCGACCCCATCGGACCCCTTAGGGCTTCCCTTTAGATGCCAAAACGTCTATTTTCATACCCTTGGGCCACCACGCATGCGCAGAATGCCGATATTTCAACCCCACACCCAGCCCATCAGATGTCCCTTCACGAATGCTTCACTTTGATACCTCATTCGACCCCATTGGACCATTAGGGCTCCCCACATCCCAACACGTCTATTTCCATATTCTGGCATCCACCGCGCATGCGCAGAATGCCGATATTTCAACCCCACACCCAGCCCATCAGATGTCCCTTCACGAATGCTTCACTTTGATACCTCACTCGACCCCATTGGACCATTAGGGGCTCCCTACATCCCAACACGTCTATTTCCATACCCTTGGGCCACCGCGCATGCGCAGAATGCCGATAGTTCAATCCCACACCCAGCCCATTAGATGCCCCTTCACGAATGCTTCACTTTGATACCTCACTCGACCCGATTGGACCATTAGGGGCTCCCTGGCTCCAAAACGTCTATTTTCCATACTCTTCGGCCACGCATGCGCAGAATGCCGATAGTTCAACCCCACACCCAGCCCATGATGCCCCTTCACGAATGCTTCACTTGATACCTCACTACGCCTCCATCGACCATTAGGGGCTCCTCAGCCTAAAAACGTCTATTTTCATACCTTGGGCCACTGCGCATGCGCAGAATGCCGATAGTTCAACCCCACACCCAGCCCATCAGATGCCCCCTCACATAGGCTTCACTTTGATACCTCACTCGACCCCATTGGACCATTAGTGGCTCCCCTACATCCCAAAACGTCTATTTCCATACCCTTGGGCCACCGCGCATGCCCAGAATGCCGATATTTCAACCCCACACCCAGCCCATTAGATGCCCCCTTCACGAATGCTTCACTTTGATACCTCACTCGACCCCATCGGACCATTTTATCTAGGGACTACTTTTTCTCCGCGGAAGCTTTTTCCCGAGACCGAATCACCGCCAAAACCGCGGCCAGAACCGCATCACCGCGGATGAATACATCCTGAATACATCCCCTGCAGCAATTGGAACTCTCCTGGATTGGAGGTAGCTTTTGGTCTTTCTGCCGGAACTATACTGCACTTGACCTCTGTGACCCTCCCGTGACCTCCCTAATATGCAAATTTCCACAACCGCCATCTTAAACCCACCATCCACCACCCCACCACAACCGCCATCTTAAACCCACCATCCACCACCCCACCACAACCGCCATCTTAAACCCACCATCCACCATCCCACCACAATGACCCCATGTGACAGAATACTCGCTTCTGATTGGCTGTCGCGTGACGTCACAGAGGTCATATGCAAATTTCTGAGGTCAAATCCCGCTCAAATGCTCTTATACTACTACTCATACGGTTCATAGTTAGATAAAGCCACTGATGCTAAAACAGCTTGGGGTCTGTTCCACAAGCTAAAGGAAGAGGGGAAAAATGACTATGCCAATAGAATTGATATAGATCAGTGGCATAAGCATTTCAGGAGCCTACATAGCTCAACAGTTTCATCGTTTGAACCGGAGGATTCTGGGTGCGGTGAGTTTGGTGAAGTACCAAACCCCCCACATTCTAATATTTTGAACAATCCTATTACTGATAAAGAGCTGAATGAGGCAATCAACAAGCTGAAAAATAAAAAAGCATGTGGCAATGATTCCATCTGCAATGAAATGCTCAAGGCTATTCACCCATACTTGCATGATATTATACTTCAAATTTTTAACAAAATGCTTTCGAGTGGAACCTTCCCCTCTAAATGGAGTGAAGGGATAATAGTTCCAATCTATAAAAGTGGATCTCCACTGGACCTCAACAATTATAGGGGAGTCACTTTGACCAGTTGCATTAGTAAACTGTTTTGCTTGATATTGAATGAACGCCTGGTAGAATTTATAAACACAAAAGGGCTATTGTCTAAATTACAAATTGGCTTTAAAAAGAATAACAGATCTTCTGACCATGTATTTGTACTCAAAACTTTGATAGACAAGTATACTAGAAACAAGAAGAAATTATTCACTGCCTTTATTGATCTCAGGAAGGCCTTTGATTCCATATGGCATGATGCACTATTCTTCAAGCTGAAAAAGGCTGGAATAGGTGGTAATTGGTTGCAGGTGGTCAGTAAAATGTATAGTTTAGGCCAAGCCGGAGTTAAAGCCGGTTGTGGAGTTAGTAAATTATTCCCATTTACCCGAGGGGTTCATCAAGGGAGTGTCCTTAGCCCCACTCTCTTTAATTTATTCATAAATGATCTCTTGGTGAATCTTAGTACACCAAAATCTCCAGTTCTATGGGACGAGCAAGTGCCCGGATTGGCATATGCTGATGATTTAGTATTATTGTCAACTGATAAGCATGATCTACAACGTAAACTAGACATACTCAATGATTATGTTCAACGTTGGCATTTATCAATCAATGTTGACAAGTCTAATGCGGTTGTATTTGGCCAGAATCAATGCTCCAGAGACGTTTACAATATTGGGGGTGTGCCATTGAAATGTGTAGCCAGTTATAAATACTTAGGTATTACTTTCCAGGGTAATGGAAACTTTAACAAGGCAGTATCCAACCTTACCTTAAAAGGTAAAAGGGCTTTATTCTCTTTGCGCAATTCGATCGACTCCTTTAACTTAAATGTGAACAGTTGCTGCGGACTGTTTGACTCGTTAATTAAACCTATTATACTGTTTGGCTCTGAGGTTTGGGCGGGATACTGCTTTGGTAATGGAGACATCCATTCAATGCTTTTTAAAAGCACAGAGGTGGAAAATGTACATCTTAGATTCTGTAAACAGTTACTTGGAGTTGGTTCAAAAGCTGTCAACTTGGCCGTTCTTGGAGAATTTGGTAGATTTCCTTTAGTACTCCATTCCATCACCAACTGCATTAATTATCTGTTTCACATATTTAACTCTGAACCTTCATCATTATTATATAAAGCATACTTGGAACAAGCAGAGGAAAGTAGATCTGGCACTACCAACAATTGGGTCCAGTTCATTAAAAAAACCCTGATATCTCTCAAAAGCTATCACATCTGGGAAAATCAAGGCTGTAAATATCCGAAAGCTGCAGTCAGGTTTATTCTCAAGGAATTGCAGAAGGTATATAAAATGGATTGGAAAAATAATATTGAAAATATGAGTAAGCTTGATAGTTACAGAACCTTCAAAAGCAACTTTGAACAATCATCTACTATATTAAATATCCGTAATAAATCTTTGAGATCTGCTTTAGTTAAACTGCGCATAAGCGCACATCCGCTGCAGATCGAGAGGGGTAGATACTTAAGGCCTAAACCACCCAGATGTGACAGACTTTGTACACATTGTAATATGGTAGAATCTGAGCTACACTTTTTACTTGAGTGTAGGCGTCACCTTGATAGAAGAATGGTTTTATTTTTCAAGTTACAGAATGTATCCCCAGGTATACAATCTATGAGCAATGATGCCATGTTTATATATCTAATGCGATCGAAGAATCCAGTTATTGTCCAAGCTCTAGCAGTGTATACAGCGGAGTGCTTCTCTACTTATACTGATCGCATTGTCAACCAACGTTAACTGACGAGTAATACTCATTTGGTTTATAATATACCCTTCTTGTCACTGACTTGAGTCTTAATGTACAGGTATCATCAGTGCAGAGCTCTTGAATACATTTGCTCGTTATCAGGGAGTAGCATCTGTTTCTCTATAATATACTATACACAATACATCTGTATCTGTCATTACATACTAGACAGGTTAATATTTCATATAGATTTGTATCTACGGACCTTGCTGTTACTACTACTGTTATGTTTTTGTCTTGTGTGTAATTGCCTTTGGCCCACTGTGGCATATCTGTGCAAATAAATGATTCTGATTCTGTATGGCTTCAATGATTCTTGGTCTCCGCCGTCGATGACGATGTCATCCAAGTTGGTCACGATATCACTCCAGCTGGTGTCCGGGCTATCCGTATCGGACTCGTCAGCCTCACAACCCGACAAGTCCAGAGAACACGCTTCTTCTTTTGCCACCATTGTACCGCTACGATCTCATCAAAAGCTACAGCTACGATAATCGTAATCAGGTTGTGACGTCACAGGTCAAGAGGTCACGCCTCTTGTCGTTTGCAGGAGGCCATCCAAAGTGGCTGTTTTGATTCAATTTTTCTAAACTTTCCTCGTTTCAGCGTGCAACAAAACAGTATATAATGTAAACTACCCACTTTTCTCAACAATTTAGCATCAACAAAGTGGTAGGATAGCGAACCATTTTGTATAACCTTTAACGTCATGTGATCAGACTCAAATTTAACGTCAGAAAAACGAATGTTCTGTATCTCGTTGAAACGTAGATATCCTGCAAAACTAACCAGTGCCATAGTAATATCTCGAACTTCAGTCAAGTCCTGAGAATGTTTGTAATTTTCACACATTTTCACTAATGTTTCGGAATCAACTGGGTCTTTCCGTGACACAGGCTTCGAATGTTTACGTCGGATTCCGTCCAACACAATCCCAATCAAACGATTTTCTGTCGGAGAGGATAAGTTACAGCAGTCATGCATCCATTTAATCCCATAAACTGCAGACTCGACCACACTTACACTGTTTGTGCTGTCCGCTAAATGCACCAAGTATAACCCTAATTCACAAGCCGTAGCCGGTAAAACATCATATCCTCTAGTTAAAGCAAAAGCTTTCCATTTCTGAAAAGCTGAACTATATTTCACTGTTGTAGCCTCAGCCTTGGTATGTACAACATAATCGGTCATCTTGGCCACCAGGTCCGCAGTTGTTTCATCATGTTTTGCCCTGTCTTGCAGTTCTTCCCAAACACTCCCCGGATACTTCACACCTGAAGAACAGAAATAAAACGTTCAAGTTACAGGCAGATTTCACAGTAACCTAAATATGCGGTGCAAAATCCCCTTTGCACCCGTCTGAGTCGTACTCTACCAGAGTCAACCCTCAGTGCTAATAACCGGAATGTTAAATGTATACCCGAAAACATAACATTTCGAGGATTACCTGAAACAATCACCGACCCATCGTTTGGTAATTCGACCCATTCTAATATGGACTCATGGAAATGTATTCCATCGGGGCAAATAAACGGCCAGTACGGGGCTGAAGGCCAAAGCGGTACAATCAGAGTTGCAGTCAAGTTTCTACTGGTTACAAACTTCCATATGTTCAAAATAAGATGTGGAGGAGGAACCACCCAGTTGTTGTCATTTGACCAGTTTTGTGCAAAAGCATCCACCCCATCAGTACCCACTACAAAAAACAAGCTATTGAAGCGAGCACACTTTGCATTATACTCATTAGCAAACCTATCAACGGTATGTGGACCCCACTTCAAATCCAACATCTGGAAACATCCATCAGAAATGGACCAATCATTAAAATCAACAAACTTGCTTAGCTCGTCAGCTTGCTGATTTTGCTCTCTTGGTATCCACTGCACATCCAAGGAAATATTATTAACCGTACACTTATTGTACACATCAACCGCTATAGTCTGTAACTTCTCTTTCTTACTACCCTTCTCTACTATTCTGGGCACATTCTGGTTATCCGTAAACCACTTTACAGACTGTCCCTTGAGCTCACTTCCCAGAGTCTCAAGCATTCTAGCCACACACTTCAGTTCCCTCCACGTGGAACTCTCAATGGCTTCCATGTCCGTCCAATCGCCATGAACGGCCAAACCGTTATGTTCAACAACATAACCACCATACCCTGTACCTGAAGCATCAGAATACACCATTACATCACTGTACTTAACTTGCCCCCAAGTCTGACCCTGCAAATCATCAACATTATCCAGCCAAAATTTCAGCTCTTTCACAGCATCGAGATTCACAGAAACTTTCGAAAACCAATTTTTTCGGTTCTCGACACAATACTGCAAATTACGAGACTGAAGTTGTGTGATGTTACCACAACATTCTTGAAGTGAAATCACTTGGCCTACTATAGAAGCAATCAACTTCACCGACACCTCTCTGGTATTTTGCAAAGTTTGCAAAACTGCAGCTAGATAACGCTTTAACTTTGTTATTCTTGCTTCTTTGGCAAACAACCTAGCCTGCTCACAGTTAAACCAATAACCCAGCCATATCTGCTGCATGGAAGGTTCCCAACATGACTTGCATTCACTTGGAATGAATCCAGCCTCTATCAACTCGGCACGTACAAATGCACTATTCTTTGCAGCAACATCCTTTCGACTTGCTCCCCCCATTCCATCATCTAAATAAAGCAGTATCTTTATACCCTTGCCTCTCCATCTTTTCACTAAAACTCGGCACAGTTTAGTAAATACAAATGGAGCTGTACAGATTCCAAAAGGTAACACATTAAACACAAAATATTTACGTTTTCCCTCAAAGGTCCAGGAAAATCCTAAGTATGTTCTGTGTCCTTCAAAAATTTCCAGGTGATGATAAGCCGACTTAATATCAAAAGTAAACAAATAGTCGCCTTTGTTAAACATCGTTTTGGCAGTTTTAACACCTTCCATAGAGAATTTCTGTTTAAATAAACACTGGTTAATATGTCTAGCGTCTAAAATCAAACGCTTCTTCCCTGAAGAATTAACATCTACTGTCAGTGGATTCACAACCACCGGACACTCATTCACCTCGGACACACAGCCCAAACCACATAGTTTTTTAATTTCCTCTGCTACAAATTCTGAATTTTCTAAAGCAGATTTGTTATTTTTTAATTCCACACTTTCCGGTGTTTCTGAAAATGGGAGAACATAACCTTTGTTGATAATGTTCATGACAAGAGGAGGAGCTTCAATCTTTTCCCAAAAAGAAACACATTGCTTCAATCGACCCACCGGGCTTTGCCCCGCCCATAAATCATCACAAGATGTCAACCCAGTTTCCTCTGCACTATCTTCTACTGACGTCATATCTGAATACATTAACCCCGAATACCATCGTGCAAACCACCTCATCTACTCCCCCCACCCCATTGGTGGAAATTGGTGTTGGCCCACATGCACCACTCATGATTTCAACACCTTGTAACATTGTTGCATTTAGAGATGGAATTTTCCTATGACCTTTTTCTATTGTCAAACTGTTAAGTACATCAGCCCTATCTTCTTTCGTGAATGAAAATCTTTCTTCAATCTTACATTTCTCAGGTAAAATTACCTCCGAATCAATAAAACAACAATCAAACTGTGTACTTATCTGATCAGAGGTCTGCCGCCCAGTGCCAAATCTTTCAGGACATTCATCTCTCCAATGGCCCGGCTTAGAACAATTCCAACAAATACCACCACGTGGCTTAGGCACAGGAACTTGACTTTGACCCCCTAATCCAAAAGGTTTCCTATTAAACTTGATATCCGTTGATCCAGTCGCTGCTGGTCTTCCACTCTGTCTCCTGTTGTACGGTTTCTTGCTTCGTCTCTGTCTTGCTCTTGTTTCTGCCTTAATAATCCTTTTTTCATCCTCACTGTCCGAAGCCAGCTCATGTTGAACATACTCGTTTACAGTTGCCCATCCAAACTCCGATTTATCAGCTAATTTGATGAGCTTCTGTCTTTCGGTAATAACATCCATACCTTCCTTCAGAGCCGTTCTGGCTTTCTCCAACTTGTCCCCACTGGGTCGTTTTCCATCCGTAACTTGTAGGCATTCGTACGCTGTATCTAAGGAATCTTCCACCTTCAAATTAACTTTGTATTGTTCTTCATTTGAACGTTTCTTGAATTTTGGCATATTCTCCACAAGTCGCATTTTCTTAATATCCGAAATCGTAGAACTTTTCATCTCTTCTTGATTCATCAACAACTCCTCTTTCATGCTATTGAATTTAGCAGAAACCAAATCAGACATCTTTTCTAGCACTACATCTGTCATAGAAGACACTTGAGCTTTCACTACGGTTTCCATGTTCAAAGGTACAGAATGTTCTTCGCGCACTTCGCTTTCCATGTTGTTGCAAAACAAATCTCGAACGAGAAAAAAGAAAACTGTTGTGCAGGCGCCGAAAGCACCGACTAGAATGGCAGGCCACATGGCCCGCGTCCCCCTCTGGGACATGAACAGCCAATCATATCAACTTCAATTAACACACCTCCCGTACAACCAATGAACGTTGACAGACACGCCCCTTGGCGGTCAACAAGTACTCAAACCACGTGTAGACATAAGTTTCTGCCTATTCGCTTGAAACGTCAGAAACTACATTTACTGATGGTTTGAATCCGTCACAATCAGGAGGGAATAACTCTTATACGATCAGGGGAGATAATATTGTGAGTTTGCCATTCTCCACGATATCGGATTTTTCTTGAAAAACCCACGTGAGGAGAGAGTAGACGAGAAGGGCGAAGGTTCCGACTTTTGGACGTCTGAGATTTGTTTATTTTTGCTATAATTTATCTATCAACTGAGATATTGTGATGGCGGGATCAGAGAATGAAATTCAAACAGAACCAGCTAAAGATGACAGTGGCTTCTTTATAAACTCAGATAATAAGAAGATATTTTGGAAATTGTGGAAGAAGGAAGGCGACTGGAAACCCAGGTAAAAAAGGCCACCTGTTACTCAGGCTCAGCCGCTGCCCAGTCAAATAATAGTTACCCAGCCGATTCACAGCCGATTTATTTTCAGACTAATCCCGGAGATAACAAAAATAAGTCCGCTTGGTAATCAGCTGGGTATTGACTGGGCAGAAGCTGGGACTGGGTATTTTTCTAACAAATCATTTGAGAACGTTTCGTCCGATTTTTTGAGAAATACAAATTGTAAATCATAAATGTTGTGTTCTGAAAATTGTGTCACCAGTACAATGCAAATATTATAGTATTCGTTCAAAGTATTACTAAACAACACCCAGTAGAACTAGCTAACATTTTCTGTTTTGGGTGATTGATCTTCTGGTATGCTTGTCCATGCATATCTCATTAATGCAAGGGATGGGATTTGAAATGAAACATAGTATACTTCTCGTGAATGGAAGAAACGTTAGAAGCCCATTTAAAATTGTCCAGGCCTAGTAATGACTCCGCTAGCGGATTATGCGCCACAACTCCTGTGAGTTGGTTGACTTTCTCGGAGTTCTAAACTTCTAAACACAGATATGGTATAACACAGGACATATATGATACAATACAGCACAGATATGGTATAATACAGGACAGATATTGTATAATACATCACATATGGTATAATACAGCACAGATATGGTATAATAGAGGGCAAATATTGTATAATACAGAACATATATTGTAAAATACAGGACATATGGTACAATACAGTATAGATATGCTATAATACAGCACAGATTTGGTATAATAAAGGACAGATACTGTATAATACAGGACAGATTTGGTATAATACAGGACATATATGGTATAATAGAGGACAAATATTGCACAATACAGGACAGACTTGGTATAATACAGACAGATATTGTATAACACAGGACAGATATGGTATAATACAGCACAGATATGGTATAATTCAGGACAGATATGGTATAATACAGCACAGATTTGGTATAATGCATGACAGATATGGATGGTCTATCTCTACACCAAATACCTTCCTTCACTGCCCCAAAATGCTAACTTTCGCTACTACTTGTACTGATTTCGTCACCAATGACGTCACAGATGCTGTGGACTTCCCCCAAATCGTGATCTCCACCCCGAAGGCTACAAGATGACACCCCACAGGACGCATTCTGACCAAGGATGGTCCATCTCTACACCAAATACCTTCTTTCATTGCCCCAAAATGCTCTGTTTGGCTACTACTCCTACTGATGGCGTCACCGATGGCGTCACAGATGACGCGAACATGCCTCAAATCGGGGTCTACACCCCAAGAGCTACAACATGACACCTCCCATGACACATTCGGACCAATAGTGGTCCATCTCTACCCCAAATACCTTCCTTCACTGCCCCAAAAGGCTCACCTTCGCTACTACTCCTACTGATGACGTCACCAATGACGTCACAGATGCTGTGGACAGCCCTCAAATCGGGGTTTGCACCCCGAGAACTACAAGATGACACCTCCCACGACGCATTCGGACTGAGAATGGCCCCTCTCTACCCAAAATACCTTCCTGCACTGCCCCAAAATGCTCACTTTCGCTACTACTCGTACTGATGACGTCACCGATGGCGTCACAGATGACGCGAACATCCCTCAAATCGGAGTCTACACCCCGAGAGCTACAAAATAACACCTCCCACGACACAATCGGACCAGGGATGGTCCATCTCTACACCAAATACCTTCCTGTACTGCCCCAAAATGCACACTTTGGCTACTGCTTCTACTAATGACGTCATCGATGACGTCACAGATGACGGGAACATCCCTCAAATCGGAATGTACACCTCGAGAACTACAAAATGACACCTCCCAGGACGCATTCGGACCAAGGATGGTCCATCTCGACCCCAAATACCTTCCTTCACTGCCCCAAAATGGCCACTTCACTTACTACAACCAACTGCGCATGCGCAGATTGACGCGACTTGCACTTAAAAACACACCATTCTGACTCTACCCCGCACAAGCTTCACTTTGACACCTCCCACGACCCATTCGGACCCATAGCGGTGCATCTCTACCCCAAACACACACCCACATACCCCAAAAAATGCCTGCTTTCTCTACTACGGCCAGGCTGCGCATGCGCAGACTATTGAACACGGACGAACCATTAGTCCAGGCGGATGCTCCTGCATGAGAGCTTCAAAATAAGACCTCATACGACACCATTGGACCATTAGTGGCCCACCTAGACCCCAAAACGTCCACCCCGTATGGATTTATACATACATTGGGCTTATACTCCAGTATAGGCCTATGGGCCTACCCAGGCCTCGCTGACTTTTTCCAAAAATTTCACCGTTTCGCTCCGGGACACTTCCCATCGTGTTCTAAATGACGAGACGTGAAAAACAAATCCAAACAACCATACCGCAAATGTCTAGAAGTAGGTTTCCCAGTGAGACAAACATCGGTCTTTGGATTATGGACGCGGATATTCTCTAATGGACGACGGCTGGATTATGAATGACGGACTAGACGCTTGTAACTATACCCCTAGTATGGGACTATATGGGTCTATATGGGTCTCGGTGATTTTTTTCAAAAATTTCACCGTTTTGCTCCGGGACACTTCCTATCATGCTCTAAATGACGAGACTAAGAAAACAAATCCAAACAACCCTACCGCAAATGTCTAGAAGTAGGTTTCCCAGTGGGACAAACATCGGTCCTATACCCCAGTATGGACCTATATGGGTCTATATGGATCTCGGTGACTTTTTTCAAAAATTTCACCGATTCGCGCCGCGACACTTCCTATCGTGTTCTAAATGACGAGACCAAGAAAACAAATCCAAACAACCCTACCGCAAATGTATAGAAGTAGGTTTCCCAGTGGGACAAACATCGGTCCTATACCCCCAGTATGGGACTATATGGGTTTATATGGGTCTCGGTGACTTTTTTCAAAAATTTCACCGATTCGCTCCGCGACACTTCCTATCATGTTCTAAATGACGAGACTAAGAAAACAAATCCAAACAACCCTACCGCAAATGTCTAGAAGTAGGTTTCCCAGTGGGACAAACATTGGTCCTATACCCCTAGTATGGGACTATATGGGTCTATATGGGTCTCGGTGACTTTTTAAAAAAATTTCACCGATTCGCTCCGCGACACTTCCTATCATGTTTGTCTTGACGAGACTAAGAAAACGAAACCCCACAACCTATACCGCAAATGTCGAGAAGTAGGTTTCCCAGGATGGTCCTATACCCCCCATACCCCATATAGGTATTTTCCGTAATTTAGGATAAAGTCCGTGTTCCGTATTTTTTCAGGAGAAATTTTACGTACACCCACCCTGGAACTAGGGGGAGATAACTCTATTGATAGGCAAGCCCCGTTAAGCCCGGCGACCTATATACCCCCCATACCCCATACAAGCATTTTCTCCGATATTTCAACCCCACACCCAGCCCATCAGATGTCCCTTCACGAATGCTTCACTTTGATACCTCACTCGACCCCATTGGACCATTAGGGGCTCCCCTAGCTCCAAAACGGCTATTTTCATACCCTTGGGCCGCCGCGCATGCGCAGAATGCCGATATTTCAACCCCACACCCAGCCCATTAGATGCCCCTTCACGAATGCTTCACTTTGATACCTCACTCGACCCCATTGGACCATTTTATCTAGGGACTACTTTTTCTCCGCGGAAGCTTTTTCCCGCGACCGCATCACCGCGGAAGAATACATGCCCAGGGGGCCTTTGCCGAAACTATAGTGACCCAGAGTTCCCTCCCCCTAGATTGGAACTCTTCTGTGTTGGAGGTAGCTTTTTGGTCAGAGGTCAAAATACTCGCTTCTGATTGGACGAGAGCCGCCCCAGTTCCGCCCCCAATATGCAAATTTCTGAGGTCAATGCGACTCGATTCATGTTTTACCTACTACTGAGTGACTCCCTTAGTGGACTCGCATCCATTGAAAATTCTATATCTGACAGTAGACCTGATCTCATACACAAAATAGAATGTATCTGTACACAAATACACAACGTGGGTATAGACGCCATTTTAGCATGGATCTCCGCGCATTTCAACATCAGAGGCAACGAAGCAGCCGATAAAACTGCCAAAGACAGTCTTGCCAAAACTACACACGATGTGCCAATAGGATTAGGATGAAAAGGGTATGGAAATAGACATTTTGGGGTGTAGGTGAGCCCCTAGTGGTCCGATGGTGTCGTCTGGGGTCTTATTTTGAAGCCCTCGTGGAGGAGCATCCGACTGTACTAATGGTTCGTCCGTGTTCAAGAGTCTGCGCATACGTAGTCTGGCCGTAGTATAGAAAGCAGGCATTTTGGGGATGCGTGGCAGTGTGTTTGACCAACCACTATGGGTCGGTGTTTGTGGTTTGGTGGTGTGGGTTGTTCGCACAGACGTCACTTTGCACAAAAACTACCTCCGAACCCAGAAGAGTTCCAATTTTCCCTTAGACGTAGGGTCCGGATTTTCAACATCCAAGTTTTCCCCGGCCTGGCCGCAGCGCGCGCGGGTTAACCGACCGCACGCGTGCGCGCGGGTTAAAGGGAAGTTTCGAAAGCGTGCAAGGGCACTATATCACATCGGGGTATATATTTCATCCAAGTATAGCGGAAAGCGGTTGTCGTGAATAACAACAAGTTCAGCAATGTTTATACAGTTCATTATCCCCAATGTTACATCATACCCAGATTGGGGGAGCCGCCCTGGGTATGTTTAGTATGTTCACAGCAAAACAAATCGAAATATCAAACACCAGGTTTTATTATTTAACGCACCGTCACATTTAATGTTTACTGAGCTCAAGTCAACGATCAGCTTGCCGGCATCATTGAAAACTGTTGACCGCTTCTCTCTTGCAGGAAACAAGCCTATGTTTATGTATACTTTTGTCTTTTTGAATTTGGTGCTAATACTGTTATATGGAAATGGAATAGGTCTTGGATTATGGACGCGGATATTCTCTAATGGACGACGGCTGGATTATGAATGACGGACTAGACGCTTGCAATAGAGAGTATATACGGCATGTTATGCTATTTATCAGTGCAAGGGTGACGCATTCAACCGATGGGGGTGGTCGATCAGCTTGGTAACGAAGAACGTAACATTGGTGACCCTCTCTACGACCCATTGTGTGTTGGGGCGTTGACGATGTGCCCATCTCAAGGGATCCACGGTGTCCAGTTTCTCCAGCATCGTCTCTAGCGACGCCCGGTTAATGATGGTGAACGGCTGGTCAAACACATGGCTGTTATTACTGGCATAATAATACCGTAACTGGTCCGTCTCTTTGTGACGTAAGATGTACCCGAAAGCGACATTCAATTTGAAGACCGTAGCTTGGTCATTGAAGATGGCTTCCACGTAGCTGCGTAGAAGGGTGAGGTCGGTGAGCGGGAAATTTTATATATTTGGAATAGGGCGAAACGTGCCGTATCATGGGCCATTGGCGCCGATAGATGTCACTCACTGGATGGGCGTCCTGTAACAGATCGCTAGGAACATCCACTGCATCTTCCAGAAAATGTTCGATGTCGTCAGGCGTATGACTAGCAACAATAATGCTAGGGACTGGCTGGATATCTAGGCTCTTCTGAACTGTGGGTACAGGCGGGCACTCTGTGATCGCATCAACAGTGGCATTCGTCTCCCCGGGCTCATCTTCACTGGGTCTGACCCTTCTGGGTGCCACTTTAGTGGGAAGTTGTCGCCCAAACCGTAGAGACGGGGCATGAATCAAACGCTGATGCCGTCTTAAATGACTGGGTCGTTTGAAGAGTTGACCACATTCATTACATTGTTCCGTCGCGCCCTCGTGGAATGAGCGTACGTGGCGCAGTAAAGGATCCTCCTGATTAAATCACCGTGCGCAGGTTATACAAGTATACCGTGCGCCGTTGTGGATGGAGGACTCGTGCCGTCGCAAATCTTCTGGGCGAGTAAACTGCTTCTGGCAAGTTGTGCAAGTGAACATCTTGGCGCTGTTTCGTGCCATATAGGTCTTCTCCGCCATGATACCTACCCCCATGTGTTTAGTGATTATGTTTCCCATCATAGGCAGATCACATATATCGGCCACATGCTGCATCTCATCAACGATATGGATACGGTGCTGCAGAAGCTTAGCTAGGTGGGATGGCTCCATGACTGTTGGCTCCACTGGTAAGGCAAGTAGCTCCTCTCGTCAGATAGGCTCAGGCTAGTGAGGTTCAGGCAAGTAGCTCCTCTCGTCAGATAGGCTCAGGCTGGTCAGGCAGGCTCAGGTCAAGCAGGCCAATGAATGCAGCAATGCCCTAAAAATTCCCACTTTTATACACCTACATAGAAGTAACCGGATGCAGGCGCGGACGTCACAGAAAAAAACACCCACATACAACTCACCACATGCAGTCGCCCCCTCAAGACCCTCATACATACCCGGATGCAGGCGCGGATGTCACCGAAAACACCCCAAATACAACTCACCACATACAGTCGCCTCCTCAAGACCCTCATACATACCCCGATGCAGGCGCGGAAATTCTGGGGAAAACCCCCACAGACAGGTCAGTACATGCATTCCTATCATGTTTCCTACTGGTTCCTCCAGCGTGGATGTGCTGTGATGGAGGGGCTAATAAAAGGATTGACCTGTAATCTTTGTTGTTGTTGCTCTCTTTTTGGACTAACCAATCAGAATAGTACGTATCACGGACTACACCCGTAGAGCTACGTCTAGGCGCGCATGTGTGACATGGTCTATAAAACACGTCCCTCTGGATCCCACACCCCATTCCTACGGTTACAGAGCCATGACGGGCACCCATCCCTATGCGACTCGCATTTTACAGCATGCCACCGTGGTTAATTCACTCACGGGTTACCGAGCAGTGGTTCGGTCCATGTTTGCAGATGGCGACGACGAGGGGCGACGCCAGATCCTGAAAGAGTTCACAGAAGCGGTCCTCGACAGAGTGCACAGGATGGAGAGGTGTGCTATCACTCACCACCACTGGACTATGACAGCCATCCTTGATGCCCGGGCTATGGACCACGAGCGCTCACGCCGGAACCAGCGACGGCTCGTTGGCCTAGTAATGGTCTGTTCCCTCTTGACCCTGACGCTGTGGCATTGACGGTGGGACCTCACCATAAATACGAGGGTCAGTCACAGTGTGCGTCATTCACCGATCGTCATTGCGTCAACCATGTCACCGAGGGACCTGACCATAAACACGAGAGACAGTCAGAGTGTGTGTCATTCACCGTTCGTCATTGGGTCAACCATGTCACCAGTCCTACGAGCCATCCTTCCCCTTACACCCCAGGTGGGGTTACACGTCTATGAAGATGAAGTCACCATCGTTGGAGACCGTGGAGATGATTGCTGGTCGCGCGCTGAGACCGTATCGAATACGGTTACGCTACACCGTGACGGCTGGACCAAATTTAAACGGGTGTTGAGCGGTGAGTTCGACGGAAACCTCATCCACATAGACAATGCCATCTACGTACAACGTGGACCCTTCTTCCCACGCCTGGGTCGTTACCAAGACCCTACGCGAGGCTTCACCCTAGACCCCGATCTGTTGACAGCCTTCGAGAAAGTGGTGCCTATCGTGGACCAGCTGTTTACACCGGACGAGCGGTCAGCTGTTCAGTTGGAGTGGGCTCGTGCCCTGAGTGAAGCGGCGGCAGAACCCAATAAACAAATTTCTAGCAATGAAGCGGAGGCAGACGACGATGCCATTGATTATCCGGTTAGACTCAGTCAGCCCAGTGACATGACCAACCCATCCTTTGATCTCACGTCATAATTCTCCCTATAAATACGAGAGACAGTCAAATCTTGTACCATTCACGTACTGGCCATGACGGAGCCAGTACGGGCGTTTCTCAGCTTGACCCTCGAGGTTTTCCTGCACGTCTATGCGGATGAGGTCGATATCATGCAGGAGGTGGGAGACATCTGTAATGCAGACCCTACACAACCGTGCCCGGCTCACATTCGTCTGTCCCGGGAGGGCTGGACCAAATTCAAACGGGTGTTGTCTGGTGAACTGGACGGCGATCTCATCCACTTTTGTCACGATGTGTACATCCGACGCGGCCCCTTCTTTGCTCAGTTGGTTCGGCTAGATGGAGGTACAGTACATTTTACCCTTCACCCTGTTCTATGGTCTGCATTGGAAGATGCCGTCGTAGATGTGGATCAAGTGCTTACGGAGGAAGAGCGGTCATCAGACGAGTTGGACTGGTCATTTACCATGGACAATGTGCTGACAGAAGCCAACGAAGAAAATCAGAAAGAAACTCCAGCCCAAGATATACCCGTTATAAATAGACGATAGAGCCAGGGTCCATCATCATTTGTCACCATGAAGAGCTGGGAGAAGGCGTTGGATAACTTACACTACAGTCCCGACAGTCCGGCGGCCTATAGTGCATTGACGGCTCTCGGTCGAGCGGCCAAACCCCAGGGGATACAACGTGCTCAAGTCCGAGATTGGTTAAGAAAACAAGACACCTATACCTTACATCGAGCTGCCCGTCGCCATTGTCTACGGAACCGGGTCATCGTGGGAGGACTAGATGCCCAATGGCAAGCGGATTTGGTCGATATGAGCGACTTTGCCAAACACAACGATGGAAATCGGTATATCTTGACGTGCATCGATATCCTGTCGAAGTATGCGTGGGTGGTACCCATCCGGACAAAAACGGGGGCGAATCTCATAGCGGCGTTCAAGGACATCTTCAAGACCGGGCGCAAACCCATGTATTTGCAAACCGACGAAGGCACGGAATTTCTCAACAGACCGTTCCAACAGTTTCTGAAAGCCCAGAAGGTGTTTTTCTTCCATACGTACAACGAGACCAAGGCTTCCGTGGTGGAAAGGTTCAACAGGACATTCAAAGGCCGCATGTATAAATATTTCACCTATAAGAATACAAGGCGGTACATCGATGTTCTCCCGAAACTTGTGAGTGGTTACAATCGAGCCTATCACCGGAGTATAGAGAGAGCCCCCATTACCGTGACCCAACGCGATGAAGCCCAAGTCCGGCGTGTTTTGTACCCCAGGCAATCGCAGCGAACGACGAAGGAGGTGTACAAGGTCGGGGACCCTGTACGAATCAGTAAAGTGAAGGGCAAGTTCGAGAAAAGTTACTTGCCCAACTGGAGCGATGAGCACTTCCTGATTAAACGGCACCTACCCCGACAGCAGCGAGTCTATGAACTGGAAGATCTTCAAGGGGAACCGTTGCTAGGGACGTTTTACGAGACGGAATTACAGCCTGTCGTAAAAACACAGCAAGACTACTACACGGTGGAGCAGATTTTGAAAACGGAACGTCGACGTGGCAAACTGTTTCATTTCGTCAAATGGCAAGGCTGGCCCAGTTCCTTCAATTCCTGGGTGGCGGCCAACCAGGTGAAACGACTATAAAGCCAGACACCACTACCGTCATCCTCCATTCCACGTTCGACCACGGTGCTATGGACAAGCAGCAGCTGCCTCTGAACACAGCGTCTCCCAAAACGCGCAAGGTGCAAGTGGGATTTGTGGTGATATTGCTAACCCTGCTGAGTGTGTTGTACGGAGGTGTGTTTTACGACGTAGCTTATGTCAGCACGCTACTTAACCAACTTAGAACTCCAGCTGTGAGTGGCAGTGAAACCAGTCTACAGATAGCACCAGCCACCTCCGTGGTCGAAACGAGCCCAGTCATCACCACCACCAAACCACGTGTACAAGCCACATCGAGCTCCACACCGAGTATACAGTCAACACCTACACCAAGTACACCCACTACGTCTGAAAACTCACCGGATTTCATCCCTCACAGTGAACAGACAACGACGACCGACGTTGTACCCACCACCACCACTCCAGTTCACTCGTACCAAATTTACAAGAGCGGGTTACCACGACAGCGCATACAGTTCGAACCATGGACCCTCGGTGGCAGCATCCCTTCACTTGCGTCATCGCAGGACCGACGGGTTCCGGCAAAACGCACTTCGTCAGGAAGCTCCTTCAACACGCCGACAGCATGATCACCCCACCCATTGCCCGAGTCGTGTGGTGTTATGGAGAATGGCAGGCAGCGTATGCAGCAATGCCCCACATCACGTTCGTGGAAGGCCTACCTAACCTCGCCGATTTGGAACCGGACGCCTTGGTGGTTCTGGATGATCTCATGGCGGAGACGGATGCGCGGGTCACCCAACTCTTTACCAAAGGCAGCCATCATCGACGGCTCAGCATCATCTACATAGTGCAGAATTTGTTCAGTAAAAACAAAGAACATCGGAACATCAGTTTGAATGCCCACTACCTGGTGGTCTTCAGAAACCCGAGAGATACCACTCAACTGCTGCACTTGGCGAGACAGATGTATCCCGGCCGCACACCGTTTGCGTTGGAAGCCTTTAAAGAAGCGACAACCCCTCAGCACGGGTATATGCTCTTCGGTCTCAAGCAAGCCACCCCCGACCACCTTCGACTACGGACCGGCATTTTTCCCGGAGAGACCCACCACGTGTACATGCAAAAATAATGTAAACACACCCACACTGGCTCCCTCAGCTGGAGTGTGTGATTGATGATGGGGATAATAAAAAGAATTAATACCACATCATGGTTGACTTTGTCTCTGTTCGATATTGAGGAGGTAGCCCGCAAAAGGATAAAAGGAGTTGTGGGTTCTAGCATTAGTTGTACATGATGTTTGCGCGAGTACGGAAGCACGCCCCGACGCTCCGTGTATTGAAGACGGCCCCACCTGAGTTGGTCCGAACCATTGTACGCGGTGCGGACCCTGACCTTGTACGCTGTCTGTGCGAGATCGGGTACAACCTGTTAAAAGGCAACGTACCACTGACTCCGGCTCAGAAGACCAAGTTGACCAAGCATAAGACAGGTCTCCGAACCCTAGTCCAGAAGCGAGTCTCTCAAACACAAAAGGAAAAGGTGTTACAGAAAGGCGACTTTCTCGGGGCCATCTTAGCACCGTTGGCCGCTTCCGTGTTGGGTCCAGTATTGGGTGGACTCTTCGGCCGACAATGAACCACACGAAAAAAATGGTCCTCGTCGAACCACGGTTCCTTCAAAACCTCCAATCGGCCTACCCTGTCCCACCTACGGTGAAGACCATAAACACCCTCGATGAAGAGATGCAACAGATCTTACAAAGACCGGGGTTAAGCGACAGTGAGAAAGTACAATGGTACAATGAGACGCTTCAACGGTACATGACGTTCATGGACCAATACAAAACCCTCTCTACCCCAGCGCCACCACCGCCACCACGAGACACACAGCCGCCCTGAGCATCGCTCCAACAGCCGCCATTACCCTGGGGTACTACCCACAGCCCCACAGTGGGTGGAAGACGAAGTGCTGAAGAGTGTACCTGCATCGTTCAAGAGTAAGCTGGCCTGGTATTACAACGGATGAAACAGAATCCTAACATGACTTGGAATGATAAAGGCGAACTACTGGTACAGAAACAAGTGGTCCCCGGGACCCACATGACGGATTTAGTGAATGACCTGATGCGTCAACGCAGGTCGCACACGGATCCTCGAGGATGGGAGGTCTTCGCTCAAGGCTTGAAAGACATGCATGTACCAGAGGAACCCCCAGCGCTGGGCCTGGATGCAGCGGACCCAGCAATCGCCGAGTGGCCCACTACCTTCTTGAGAAGCCGAGTGGGAACCGGAGTCACCCCCCAAAACACCACCACAACGGGCACTTTCTTTTCACGCCTTTAAAAAACCACCCTTGATCAAGACACCCCACATCTCCAGAGCTGTGACACGTAGCAAGTCACTGCGACGAACACGACGCCGGACACAACCGCCCAAGGCCTGGAACACCTATTAAAACCAACAGCAGCAGCAGGACAGCTCAGTCGCCATGTTTTACCTCACCCTACCCAGTAACAGTTCGCTGGATGTGTTTCCTGATAACACCTTGGCCAAGTACGTCACCCAGTTACCGCAACCGTTGCATTTACCTGGACGATGGGAATGTGGCCTCGTGGATATCCAATACCCTTACTCATGGTACAACGTGCGAGCCAATGAAGTGTGGTACGAGGTGACCTACGAAGGAAAAGAAACCCGACTCACCCTCCCCGAAGGCCAATACGATACTCCCAAGGAGTTCATGCAGGGGCTGACAAGACTGTTGCATTATAAGGATCTACGGGAGGTCACGAATGTTTCAAAACCCATCCAAACCTTTCCCTTCAAGAATCACGTGGACTTCGATTACAACGCACACAACGACAAGGCACAGATCATCCTCACCGCCAACGTGAGTGTCGTACTGAGTCCAATCCTACAGCAAATGCTGGGTTTCGATCTACAGACGTTCGCTGGTCCCACCGCCCACCAAGGCCAGATCCCGATGGATATGAAGTCGGGTGTGTACGGACTCTACGCCTACTCGGACGTGGTCGACAACCACATCGTGAGCGATATCAACACACCTCTGTTACGGGTGGTCCCCATTAAAAAGACGTATGGAGATCAAGTTACCCACAGTTTCACCCACATGATCTGCCTACCCGTACGACAAACCGACATCAACACTATCACGGTGGATATAAGAGATGACACGGGACGACCGGTGGCATTCGAACGAGGAAAAGTGGTGCTGACACTTCATTTTCGACAAGTACGTGCTCCCCACTTTGTATAATGAAGGTGCCTTAGGAGTGCGATGCACGCAGCTATATGGACTATTATGCCCAACAGGCAGGAGGTGGCCTTCCGGTCTTTAGTGGTGCACGCATGCAACGAGGACATGGGCTGGGAAACATACTCGGGAGCCTCGTGAAAACGTTCCTGCCCTTGGTGACGCGTGGGGTGAAAGCAATCGGCAAACAAGCGGTACGCAGTAGACTGCAAGTCGCCGGTGATATCTTGGGGGGTACGGCACCCAAAGAAGCCTTGAAACGGCGGGCCAAAGAAACAGGAGGCGTCTTGGTCGCCAAAGCACAACGCACCGTAGGAAATAAAAGACCTGCACCACCGAGACCACGCACCAGTCGACGACCGACCCAGCGACGACGCACATCGAAGACCCAGGATATCTTTTCTTAAACATGTCCTTAATCCACGCAGAGTCCTGCCCCCCAACCAACACTGAATTTGATTTGTGGACCGTCCCGCCCACACAGACCAGTGCCGAACAAGGATTATGGGTGGAGCATCTCCCGCTCTCCAGCATCAACGAAACAGGACCCATCGAGTTCACCATCAGTAATGCGGATACGGCCTATGTGGATTTAGTCCATACATACTTGTATGTGAAAGCCAAGGTCGTCAATGGGGATGGCTCCAGAATCGTCGACCAAGCAACGGTGGGCCCGACGAATCTCTGGCTGCACTCTGTTTCAACAGGTGGATATTTTTCTCAGCGACAAACTCATCAGTGACTCGACCAACACGTACCCCTATCGAGCCTACATTGAGACGCTGTTGTCGTATGGACGAGAGGCTAAAAAATCTCAGCTGACAGCCGCTTTATTCTACCAGGACACAGCCGAGCACATGGGCGTAGAGAACGACAATGCGGGATATAACAAACGGAAGGCTTTGACCGCGAACGGCGTCTCGGTGGATCTCATGGGTCGACTGCACGCAGACATGTTCATGCAAGACCGGTACCTCTTGAACAAGATCCACATCAAAATCCGACTGATACGGGCGCCTCCGACCTTCGCCTTGACGGCCACTAACGTAGAGGGGCATGCAGCTGACTATAAGATTGTCATCCAAGACGCAGTCCTGTATGTGCGAAAAGTGAAACCGAATCCAGCCGTTCAATTGGGACACCTCAAAGCCTTGGAAACAAAACCAGCCCAGTACCCTATCCGGCGTGTGCAAACCAAAGTGTTCTCTGTGTCGGCTGGAAATATGAGCGCCAACGAAGAAAACCTGTTCCTGGGGGAACTACCCAAGCGATTGATCCTGGCCTGTGTGGAAAATACCAGTTTCAGCGGAGCCTACCCAGAGAACCCGTTTGACTTTAAACATTTCGGCATCAATTTTGTGGCCCTGCATGTGGACGGACAACAGGTCCCAGCCACGGCCTTAACACCGAACTTTGGGCGCGCGAATTTCATTCGAGCCTATCAGAGCCTGTTGACAGCCACCGGTCAAATCAACCAGGACGAACGGAATATGATCATTCGGGAGGACTACGCGAACGGATACACGTCGTTATGTTTCGATCTGACCCCCACCTTAGAGAACGACCATCAGCTGGCCCTCGCCAAGCAAGGCAATTTACGGTTGGAAATCCACTTTGCACGAGCCCTCCGGAGCACCGTCAATATGATCTGCTACGCCGAGTTTGACAACATCATTCAAGTGGACAAGGTGCGCAACGTCCTGTGTGACTTTGCCACCTAACATGGATACAGACCAGATAACCACCGTGCTGGAGAATGACCCAGAGACACGTATGGTCTTTCAAGGGGTGTTCGCCCGAGATGTGTTCCCATTAGACCGTATGTATCCTGCTGCTTACGTTCTCAACACGGACCCGATGGATCGGCCCGGTGAACATTGGGTGGCCGTGTACTTGACAGAACAGCAGGGCGAATACTTTGACCCGTACGGCCTGCCACCCTCCATCCCGATTTAACAGACTTCATGGATCAAGGCACAGAGACGTGGTGTTGGAACAGTCAAACGTTGCAAAGCCTGACCAGTAGCGTGTGCGGACAATATTGCTTGTTTTACCTGTACCATCGATGCCGAGGAAGAACCTTATCTACCATCGTACAGATGTTTGACGAGTACCCCAAGGCCGAGGACCGCGATGTACTCGTATATGACTGGGCCGCCCATCATTTCAATGTACAAGCCCCGTTCTGGGCTTAAGTTCTTTCACTGTACAAGCCCCCTGTTCTGGGCTTAAGTTATTTCACGAAAAGCCCCCTGTTCTGCGCTTAAGTTCTATCGATTTCAATGTACAAGCCCCCTGTTCTGGGCTTCAGTTTTCACGTGGTTGTTCTCACGTTGTTGTTAGTTATTGTTGAATAAAAAACAAAATGAGATCTCACCAAAAAAACCCTGTCTTGTGTGTTCTCTATATGAGCATAATGCATGAAGGCTATAACAGACATGTGGGGATTCGGTAAAACTGGCTTTGAACACCGTGGAGACAGTAGCCCAGCAGTTGCCTAGGATGGGGCCAAATGTAACCCATCAATGTCCAGAAAACATTACCCGGGTGTACAAGAACCTGGATGGAGACGCGGACGTAGGCGAAAGCATTCTAGTACCCGGATGTAGGTGCAGACGTGAGCGAAATTCTAGTACGCGTGCATTGGTTCTTTTATGGATCGCTCATTGGCTCTTTTTCTCGACCGCTGATTGGTCCAAATGGAACTGCCCATCCTTCCCAGGTTAATTTATAATCCCCTTTTTGTGTTCAAGCTCTGTATATCGATGCCGCAACATTGTTGCCGAACATTGCCGAAAGGGAGACCTTTGACGTTTTGACCTGGATGTGACCTTTGCCCTTTTGATCCGCGTACTTCCGGTGATGCCGCGCAGGCGTGCGACCGGATAACCCGCGCGCGCTGCGGCCGGATAACCCGCGCGCACGCGCTGCGGCCGGGCCGGGCCGGAGAAAACTTGGATGTTGAAAATCCGGACCCTACGTCTAAGGGAAAATTGGGACTCTTCTGGGTTCGGAGGTAGTTTTTGTGCAATCGGAAGTGACGTCTGTGCGAACAACCCACACCACCAAACCACAAACACCGACCCATAGTGGTTGGTCAAACACACTGCCATGCATCCCCAAAATGCCTGCTTTCTATACTACGGCCAGACTACGCATGCGCAGACTCTTGAACACGGACGAACCATTAGCATGGTCGGATGCTCCTCCACGAGAGCTTCAAAATAAGACCTCAGACGACACCATCGGACCACTAGGGGCTCACCTACACCCCAAAATGTCTATTTCCATACACTTTTCCCACAATTCCTGCTTGCGGATGCGCAGAATGACGTCAGTTCCACGTCACACCCATCCCGTCGGATGCTCCTTCACGAATGCTTCACATTGATACCTCATACGACTCCATCGGACCACTAGGGGCCCACCTAGACCCCATAACGTCTATTTCCATACTCTTTGTCTACTGCGCATGCGCAGAATGACGACAGTTCCACGTCACACCCATCCCGTCGGATGCTCCTTCATGAATGCTTCACATTGATATCTCATACGACTCCATCGGACCAATAGGGGCCCACCTAGACCCCAAAACGTCTATTTCCATACTCTTTGTCTACTGCGCATGCGCAGAATGACGTCAGTTCCACATCCCACCCATCCCGTCGGATTCCCCTTCACGAATGCTTCACTTTGACGCCTCACTCGATCCAATCGGTACACTAGGGACCCCTCTCGCCCCTGAAGATTGCCGGAGAATGCTGGAGAATTCGGGACTACTTTCTGTCCGCGGAGGCAGACCGCATCACCACCAGACCGCATCACCGCGGAGGAATACACACGCCCGATTCACGCAGACCGGAAGTGACGTCATACCTGCGCACAACACTCCTGCGCACACCGCCACAAAACCGCGACAAAATCTCATAACTGCGCACAACACTCCCGCGCACAACCACTTCACAATTCCTGCGCATGCGCAGTGAGGCGCCATTGGCTCGAAATGCTCTAACATTACTACTGACGACCGCATCATCACAAGATTAAGACTAGGCAAAACAGGACTAAAATCACACCTCTCTAAGCTAATAAAAAACACATCACCACTATGCACCTCATGCAACAACGAAGTAGAAACGATAGAACATTTTATACTCAAATGCCCAAAACATGACCCCTATCGCCGCACACTGGAAAACGAGCTCAAAAACTTAAATGTCCCTCTGTCGTTGGCTTCCATATTAAATCCTACATCTCCTCTTATAAATAAGGTATACTCCACCTTACTAGCTTACATCAAATCGACTGACTATTACTCTACCATTTAATATTATATGGTTACACCAAGAAACCAAAGACCAAATTTAAATAAATGTAGCACGCTCAGAGTCAAAACTAGTTTACAGGGGCGGAAATAAGGGTCAGTGAACAGAAATCACTGATCAAATTTGGACACTAACCAATCAAAATGCCATAGCAATAACATAGACAAATTCACTGATCAAATTAAAAGCTCCTAATAATGAACCCCGATCAAATTGTGTTCCCTTATTTCCAACCCTCTTTAACGAATGTTAACCGTCCGGTTTTCTAGCAGGGGCAGAAGACTGGAGGTTATATCAAACATTCACAATCGTCTTTAATTATTATAATATTTTTATTTATAATATTTAGTTACTTATTAACTGATTTATTTATGTACCTAATTAATTATTGCTATTGACCATGTGTGACTTAGATCACGATAGTGCCTGTCGGTGGCAAAACATAACACCAGAAAACAAGAAACTACAAACTCTTCTATTCTTTGTAATACAGGCACAGCACACTGAAGAGCACAGGCGTGTAAGACCAGCCATGAAACAGAACACCGATGACGACAAAAATTATTAAACAGCACCGTGAGTGACAACACCCCAGAAACCACCCTGACCTAGCCATTTCAGTGGAATCCCAAAACCCACACCACGGACAATCAACGGAAACAAGAACAGCTTCTACATTCAAACCAAATCGAACAATGCCTACCACAACCACGGACAATTGAAACCATACTCACTGAAGAGAACACAGATCAGATGTGCCACACCTGAGATGCCACCGATGTAACCATTGTCCAATGCAAATATGATCCTTTGACTTTCACCAATATAGGATGTAGACCTGCCATCCTGTGCCCCAATACACACTCCAAGCAATTGTTACAGGCACAGATTTCTGGAAGAACCCGCTGGACGGCTTTGTGTGTACAGAGGGGTACAAAGACAAAGGAATCACCCACGCGACTACAATGTACAATGAACACATACTTACCAATACAACCTAATCAAAAACCAAGCGATGAACCTGTACATAGACAATTCTTCTATTCTATTTATATCTCCATCCGCCTATTTATTATTATTTACTTATTTATTTATATATATATATATTTACTTATTTATTTGTTTATTTGATAATACAGCGCTTGTAAACATCTTTAACAAACTAAGAAATGTAACGTGTAATTAAAATAAAACATTGAGTTGATGGGCGCGAAATCCGTACGGGAAGCGGCCCTAAAACTGCAATTTCAATCAATGTAGATCAAAGCATTCTATTTCATATGATACAGGCACGGCACACCGAAGACCACAGACGAGTTGGACAAGACCTGAAACAGAAGACGGATGACGATTACAAGAATACCAACAGCGCCTTGAGTGACAACGCCGCACATCCAGAATCAGAATACTCGACCCTAGACCACACCAGACACGCTACCCCTTAGATGTCACCGAACTGACGCCGCAACACAGAATATGATCCTTTGACTTTCACGCAATGTAGGACGTAGACCTGCCGTTCTGTACCCCAATGCACACTCCAAGCAATTGTTACAGGCACAGATTTCTGGAAGGACCCACCCTGTTCCCAAGGGCGTCGTTAGGGAAGTCGCCTCGAAGAATCCTGAAGACGCCGTGGTTCTCGCAGTTTTTTCTGGACGGCTTTGTGCGTACTATGGGGTACCAAGACAAGCAAAAGATTTTAAATTAACGAAGAAATTTACCGTGAAATTTAAATAAAACATTGAGTTGATGGGCCGCGAAATCCGTATGGGAAGCGGCCCTTAAACTACAATTTCAATCAATGTAGATCATTGGCTTTGAAAAAGTTGGAAGTATCTCCAACGAAACGTCAGCTCCACAGCAATAAAGAAGTTGTTATCCATAGATAAGCATTGTGTGGCATTTTTTTATTTATTTTTTTTTCAAAGAGAACCCCATCATCCCCAGAAGTGAAGCCTGTCCACGGGGTACTGTATAATTTGCGGCGAAAATAAAATAAAATACAGAATAAATGTCCAGTGGTTTGTTTAGGGCTAAACAAAATCATTACAATGGGATTTCCGGTTAATAGGCCTTCAAATTGGCTATTCTAGTAGCAAACATTCTGGGCTTTTTTACTTGCTAATGTATTCCTTACGTGCTAATAAATATATGACAAGCTTCTTTTGTTGCATGCCCAGAATGAATTAACTCAGAAACTCTAGCTGTGATAGGTGAATATATGGCGAGGGGGCGTGGCTGTCCTATCACATCAGCAACAAATACCAAAAACATAGACTCCTAAGCCGATGTTTTCGGGCTAAGAATGAATAACCGAAAAATTCTTGTTTATCTGCATTACTTTTATTCCACATTTACCTAGGTAATATTTTAACGGGTATTTCGAGGTCAGGATCATAACATACAGCCCAGTTGAATATCTCTTAGACGGAGGTATCCCAGCAGCCTTTGCGGCGCTCCGTGACAACTGTGGCGTGGGCTAAAGCAAGGCCTAGCGACGTATTCACTTAACCCAGGCAGACCGCGCTTCTCGCCGTTAAATCGTATTTCCTCGACGTTTGCGGCTGGTAATCATTTGGAATCGATAATATATTGTTAATAAAGGTAACATTTAACAGCTGAAAGGATCAATTGTGTGGTAAAGACTCCAGGAAAGGTTAATAAACAGCTCTAAATAACCCACAACAGTGATCTACAGGGCGCTAACCCAGCCGTTAAAATCCTGGGGTTAACACAGCGGCAACACCGCCATTGTCGGCATATAGCACGGATAATCTGTTTTAATTTCCCCCCATGAAGCTGTTAATTATCCATACTCAGTGATTGACTTATTAAATGATTAACATCAGTATGGAGGAGTATGTATCCGTGGCTTATACACAGACTATCCATAACGGTGAAGGAATTTTGCTACAAGTATATATCTGCGTTATTTAGCATTTCATGATCAATAAGTCAATCATTTAATAAGTCAATCACTGAATATGGATAATTAACAGCTTTATGGGGGGGAATTAAAACAGATTATCCGTGTTATATGCCGACAATGACGGTGTTGCCGCTGTGTTAACCCCAGGATTTTAACGGCTGGGTTAGCGCCCCGTAGATCAGTGTTGTGGGTTATTTAGAGCTGTTTATTGACCTTTCCTGGAGTCTTTACCACACAATTGATCCTTTCAGCTGTTAAATGTTACCTTATTAACAATATATTATCGATTCCAAATGATTACCAGCCGCAAACGTCGAGGAAATACGATTTAACGGCGAGAAGCGCGGTCTGCCTGGGCTAAGTGAATACGTCGCTAGGCCTTGCTTTAGGCCTCAGGCTCCTAAATAAAAAAAAGTCCCGATCCGTTAACCCCCTATACGTAATCTCTGCCAAAGACCAGAATTTTCACGATTTTTTTCCGCCTTCGTTGCAACGATTAATAGAAAGCCGTTGGTACCACTGGCAAGTATTGTATTTGTTCTATTCAGCTACAAATTTTATTTCGATTCACTGCTCGATAACATGCCTCGCCGGGGCACTATTTGCGGGGCCTGAGCACTGCTTTCAGCAGGCAGAGAAAACAGCGAAATGAGCACCTTATGTGTAGAGGTGCACACAGCTTGAAATTTTGACGGTAAAAGTTTTACAAGAAGTTTGTCACGTTGTAGCGCTTGAATTAAACTACTTCCTGTCGAAAGATGAACGTCTAAACTCAATTAGGGAACCAGCGAGGTACACTTTTGTTAATACTGCCGAACGTGTAAATTATTTAGGAGTCTGATGCCTTTAGCCCACGCCACAGTTGTCACGGAGCGCCGCAAAGGCTGCTGGGATACCTCCGTCTGAGATTTTTTCTGTCAAACATATCAGAAAGGGAATATCATACGGATTGACCCGTGATCTGGTGATCACTGAGGTTTTTCTTTTTAAAGAGTGAGTCCAATTGCAAATTTTGCTTGTTGGGTTTATTTAGTCATATTTTTCTTGGGTCTAACTGTAAAATTTGTCCAATCCGACTCGAGTTGCGTTAGCCGCGCGAATGCAATGTGAACACGTGCTCGAACGCAGTCGAAGTTGTGTTTGGCGTTTCGAGTTGACGTTTCCAGTGCGGTATATGACCGCGTAATGGAATCAAAGTGTTCAGAATTTTGTGTTAGTAATGTAGTGAACATTCCAGTAATTTGTCAGAGCTTCTGGGTAGCTAGGTAGAACTAGTAAACGGGCGAGGGTCAAGGTCGCTTATAATACATGTGGGCCTACCAGCCACCAAACTGGAAATTTTATATGATGTTTGCCTAATCAATCATCGTACAACCCAGTTTACAAACAGAGTATGATTGACAAAGAAACAGTCAACAGGAATTAAAGTTTAACAATACAGATTAGTATCTATGCTCATAAACAGCTTGTATCACTGACGTCCCTACTGTCCTTGTTCCCAGGAGAGTAGGGACGTTAGTGACACAAGCTGTTTATGAGCGTAATTAGGTTCTAGTTGCAGTAGGGCCATACAGTACAGACGAGTCGCCAGTTCCGACCCACCAAAGTGAAATTTGCATCTGTTTCAGAAGGAAAGGGTTTGATTGGCATATTCATTATCTTGGTCGCCGTACAAATGTCTATAGCCTTTATTAACAAACTAACTTAGCTGGGGATAAACTGAACTGCAGGGAAAATAAAATTACATTTCTTAATGAGAGGTGTCAGTTCCGACCCACTGTCGCCAGTTCCGATCCAGCCTCGTTTTGACATTGACCTTTGACCCAGATATAAACAAATGTAATTGTCAACATGATAAATTTTCCGCCAAAATAGGGTCCTAGCTGGATTTTCGTTTTGAATGTCTTCATCTCATAAGTGAACATCTGACGTTAAAGAATGCGGGTTGGGGGTGATAGTGATATGGTCGAGCTAATCATATTGGCAAGATATATTGGACACTGAAATAACTCTGATGGCTAATAAGCGTATACTCACTCAAAAATGATGATAAATCAACGGTACTTCTACTTATTTCACCTCTGAATAGCAGATTAAAGAGAAGAAATGCTAATCAGAACTCGAGTTACGATTTTACGTAGTGATCGCTGCGTTTGCAAGACATTTTCAGGCCATGGTACGACCCGGCTTGGCCATCCATGGATGATGGTGGTTCGGAACTGGGTCCGTCAGTTGATGTCAACAATGGGGCAGGTAGCCTTTAGAGAGACACCCCAGTAAATAAATTTATGACAGATACATAGTACCATATGATAATTATATGTGAGAAACAAAACATCAAAACATTGATAGGAAGCGCTGGCAGACGACACGGTTTTTGACCAACGGCGAGTCCTGGTGTTTGTACTCAGACCGATGTAGTGGTGTGTATGGAGTGGGTTTGCAAAGCTGTATCCTAACAAAACCAGTGAATGCATAATATAATTTAACCATGATTGAGAGGTTGATCAACTTGCTTCAATACACCAAATGTTTTATGATTTCGCATGATCATGGTTATGACAAGAAGCAATATTTTTGGAAGTGGGTCGGAACTGACACTGGATCGGAACTGGCGACGTCACTGTACCTGTTGTCTCACGGACGTTCATTTATCAGACGTACATTGATAGAACAGTGTACAAGGGTATCTCAGTACGAAGTTGTTATTTATCAGTGAACCAGTTTGAAATTGAATAGTCATACCTGGATACCGGTACCGGTACCTTTAATTTAAGCATGAATTCCAAGACTTTTAAGCTCCTCCTGACTTGAAACTAGTCAGTGTCACTTCTTCCGCTATCGGAGTTACCACCCTTCCTTGTACAAGTATCGAGTCCTTTGTTTGCTCCCAATATTTTTCAAGTCTGTTTTTGAAAATATTCACTGATGGCGCTGTGACAACACTCTCTGGTTACTCATTTCAATTTTTGGTTACCCTCCGCCCTCCGGGCAAAGGAGTTTCCTCGAATGTCACTATGTCAATATCATTCAGGATTTTACTTACCCCAATCATGTCTCCATGTGCTCAATGGTGATCCAGTGTAGTAGCTTTAGAAAAATGCAAAAAAGACGGTATCATAGAGCAGCGGGTCTGATGTGACATCACAGTCAAAGAAAGACAAGCCACATGTGGTGTTTTGTAAATCCGAATTCAGCTGGGCTCAGGGTATCAACATTTTAAAAGCCTCTTTAGCAGACAAAATACTTCAAATTCAACCAAGCAAAGTAGATAGATATTTCTATCATTATTCAACCTATACAAAGTATGCAAAGGATAATCTGAAACCCTTTGCATTTCACCTTCAAATCATCTTTTGTTTAATAATAATGAATTTGTATTTTGTTTTTAGATATACAAATAGATGAAGCTACCAGTACAACAATAACATGGGAGATGGACATGGTGGAAGTTTTTTTGTGGCCATGATGGTAAGAACATAATGATGAAGATAAGTTTGATTGCAGGGAATTCTACTTTCATAGACCTATAATGGCTCTGACAATATTTGTCAAAAGGAATACTCATTGGTTTATTCAGTCACCACTGGTGGTACAGCTTGGTTCCTAATCGTCTATTTTGCATGGTTGTCAATCAATTTTGTGTAAAATAAGTACCAAACCGCAGACAGTCTTGTTTGGATCATCTGGTCATTTGAGGTATTTTTTCTGTACAATTTGGGGAATGAGTGCATGGTCTCCTATGACAATTTTACAAAAAGAAGTTCAGGTTTTCTTACCTGATTTTCTAAGAGAGTGTCCAACATGTGTATAAATGATGTCATGTGATCCTGTCATGCTCTCTTGTGCCTTTTGGGATGGTACATTATATATACCTCCTGATTTGGTCTCTCTGAGAGGTATACGTTATCCTTCTGGACATGGTCAGTTTCAACTAGAAATGCCTATGAGAGTAAGCTTACTGTACAATTTATCTAAATGTCAAATTATTAACCCATGAAAACTGTTGATTAATTCACAGGCCGGTGCGATGGCTGGCACGTCTGTTGACGTTACCTTGTTCCCACTTGACACCGTCAAAACCAGACTACAAAGTCTACAAGGTTTCCAGAAAGCTGGTGGTTTTAGAGGGATCTATTCAGGTTTAGCATCAGCGGCCTTAGGCTCCGCTCCAACAGGTATTGTATAATACAGTGAAACCTGTGTAAACTGACCATGCTTGGGACCAGACTATAGTGTCTGTCTTGACAGGGTTCTGCTTTATCAAGGTTCAAAATACTCCAAATATTTTAGGTTAGTCGCTTTACCCAGGTGTTGATATTCACAGGTTTCACTGTACACTCAAACATGTTAGGTTGGCTGAACATAGGTGTTTTATAGTATTGGCATGAACCTCTTTAAGTAGTACGTACATGATTTTAAATAGGTTGCTATTACAAAGGTTATATCTGGTAAAGAATATTTACCGACTATTTTACTTAATGGTGATAAGCTATTATTTTTTTTACAATTCGAAATCCCTCAAATAATGAGAGAAACATGTTGTGGATATCAAACATTTATTATCATATTTGTTTTACAGGTGCTCTGTTTTTCTGTATGTACGAGTTGGTGAAATCTGTGGTCCACACAGGTCTGGGGGAGAGCTGGGCTCCTGTATCACATATGACTGGGGCCTCAGTAGGTGAAGTGGTAAGAACATTATAGTAAAGATAATATATAACAGTTGAGTGGACTAGTAGGAGGTATGTTTGTCCCCTGATGCCCGTGGACAAGAGGGGGACAAAAGTATTGGGTCCATTCGTGTGTGCATGCTACATGTACCATGTATCTGTGCATCGACTTTGTTTCCAGACAATAACTGCTGAAAAATTGAATGGATATTTCCAAATTTGGTATGTGGGTACCTTGCCTCAAGATCTCCCTTGGGCTTGTTTTTCATGCTGAGTCGCATATAGGCAGCACCATGCATCTGGGGGTCATGTAAGAATTATTGTTTCCAGACACAATGGATTCAATCTAAATTTGGTAGGTGGGTACCTTGCATAAAATCTCACTTGGGATTGCTTTCAAACCGATCTGCCTTTAAGCAGACAATACAGACAATAACTTGTGAAAACATGAACAGATTTTTTCCAAAGTTTGTATGTGGGAACCTTGTCCCAAGATCTCGCTTGAGATTGTATTTCATGCCAATCTTCATGTAGGTGATGCCACATGGGGGCCAATTTCATTTTCAAACAATAACTTCGGGAAAACTGAACACATTTTTTCCAAATTTGGTATGTGGGTACCCTGCTTCAAGATCTCACTTAGGGTTGTTTTTCATAGTGATCCACCTATATGTGATCATAATTTAATTTCGGGACAAATTTAGTATGTGGGAACATCGCCATTGGTTCTTGTTTGAGATTGCTTTTCATGCCAGGGACTGAATGTTGCGCTTCCACGTCAAATCAGTTCTTTCAATATCTGGGGACTTCAACTGCTTGGGTTTCCATTAGACATGTTAGATAGTTATGTAATGCTGGGATTTAAAATTGTTGTAAAGTGCACTGTGTTCCATGAATATGACAAGCTTCACATCAGTATGAGTTAGGAACACTTCACCGATTCATAGTCCAGACCGCTTTGAAGAGCTTATCCGACAAATCCAGAGGTGTCCATTTGAAAGACAGACAATGCCTAATAGGATGTTAGGAAAGGAAGATTAATTCTCATGTGGCCTAATCTGGGAGAAGGGGTTCATTATTTCAAAATTAGAGAGGGTCGATCCTGCGAAACAGTGGCGAGAACTCAGAGAATCCTCTGATTAGTTTTTTTGGTCTATGAAGACATTCTGCTTCTATTAACTGGATAGAGGATTAGGGGTATTTCTGTTATTTTAACTAGGGCTACTTCTGACACTATCCCAAGAAAAACTTTATTGTGACCCACTAGTGTTTGTAATTGCTGGATACTTTCATCCTCATTAAGCTTTGGCTATCTATCTATGAAATCTCAATTTTAAAAATTTCTGATTTCAGGCAGCATGTCTGATACGAGTTCCTGTGGAGGTTGTCAAACAGAGAACACAGGTTTCACCTGGAGCCACCTCATTCAACACTCTAAGGAGAACCATCGCCAATGAGGTATCACTATCTTTATTTTATCCCCCCCCCCCGGCCCCCCTTCAATTGTACATTAATGAGCATCTTTTCAGAAGATATAGGATTATGGTCGGGATAGGCCTCTTGTGGTTTGGGATCTGATGCATTTGGATAGTCGGCACACATAATTCCCGATTTTTTGTTGTTGAAAATTTAAACTGACCATAGGTTCTACAGTTCTATAAAACTACATTATATAATATATTTCTCACTTTATTTTTTCTTGTAGGGTTTTAGAGGACTGTATAGGGGATATTTAAGCACTGTCATCAGGGCGGTGCCATTCTCCTTTCTACAGTTTCCCATGTGGGAATATTTTAAGGTAAGTTATTTCAGGTTGGGAATGATGATAAATTCCCATAGTGATTGCTGCAGAAAATTATTCTTGGTAACAATTAACTACATGTATTTGAACAAAATTTAATTATTTTCACCTGCAGGAAAACAAGACATTTCTGAAGGAAATTGAAAGAAAATTGCTCTCAGACAACAAAAAAAAGGCTTTTTCTTCTTTGTTTCTGGTCAGTGGGTGTGCCATTCTGAACCATGTTTATCAACAATATTGTTTTGGGAAAAAATTCTTCAAAGTTTTCCTCCTGACCAGGGCAAGAAAATAGCAAACCTTTTGTCTATAATGTGATCGTAAGTGTTGGGAAAGTCTGTTACCTGTTTGACATAAAAATAAACAGCTCTCTTCAAGAACACCTGTATAACACATCCGTAAAGTTCCGAGATCTTTGCTGAATCAGAACTAAAGTTACTAACTGGATAAAGTTGGATTCAGTTTTGGGGTACTGTGACCTTGACCTACTGACCTCGATATCAATAGGGTGAGAGCTATTTTCCCAAATATATCTTCGGTGGAAATCTGGAGTATATTGACTGGATACTTTCTAAGTTATTGTGGTAACAATGTTTTTTGATGCACGCTGTCAGTGATTCTATATTCCCCAACTGGACTCCAGTAGGAAATTAAAAAGCATCTCACCGCACCACTTCACCAAGGGGCGTCTGACCAAAATCAAGATTTTTTTTTGGCCTTTAGGGCTTGAGGATCAGATGTTCCAACAGCTCATGTCAAATTATCTCTAGGCCATGTTCAATTTATTTCTTGTTTCTTGTCCTCATTGTTCCCCAAAACGAAAGTGGGTAATTGCTAAACACAACACAGATCACATATTCAACGCAAAGTTAAACTTGCAAGTTTGCCAAATAGTCGGCCGGCCAAAGACCTCAAAAACGCTTTTAAAAACTTTCGATGGCATTTTTTGTTACAAATGGATACCCATGCTAAATTAGTTCTTTGAGTGGTAGGGATCAAGGTAGGAGGGGATACCACCCTGATTTTGGTCAATTAAGGTCATTTTGGGGTCACTCTTTGGGTCAAATAAAGTCAAAAATGTGTAAAAATTGGTTGTTACCAATGAGTATCCAAGCTGAATTAGTTGTAAGTAGTGTAGTTGAATCAATTGACTGTAGTGTAGGGTTGGATGTAGTCATCGACAACACGTTAATTATTATAATTAAGGTCATTTTTGGGTCAAATGAAGTCAAAAATTGGTGAAAATCGGTTATAAATTGATATTCACAGTACTATATTTGTTACGAATGAGTATCCAAATTAAATCAGTAGTATGTAGTGTAAGTTTTAAATTAGTCCTAGACAAAACGTTAATTATACAAATTAAGATCATTTTAGGGTAAATTTTTGGTAAATGAGGTCAAAAATGGGTACAAATCGGTTATAAATTACTATCTATACTAATTGTTACGAATGGGTAGACAGAAGGAATTAGTTGTATGTGGTGTAGGGTTTAAGGTAGGCATAATAACCATTATATTGTCTGTCGATGATTATTTTTCCAGCTGATGATTGTACGAATAGAGCCAAAATAGGCCCATAAATAGTCAGATCGACCTGTTTTGTGAAGGGTCTTGGCTTTGAGAGATTGCTACTTTCAGCTCCATGTAATCACAATACATTGAATTATATGAGCAAAATGAGAATATGAGTCTTAGATGAACCCACATGGTCACCGTTTTGAATTTAATAATTGTATTCTCAGCTGAAGATTATGCCAACAGAATAAAAATAGGCATAACGTAATAAGCTATGGCGTTATTCTGTTCAATTTAAACAAGTTTGTACCCAGAATAAAAATATTATAACAGCAAGCTAAAGAAAGAAGAATTTCCGGATGACTTCTTATGGTCGTCATTTTGAATTTAACTATCATTTTTAATCTTACGATTAAGCAAATAGATTCAAAATGGGCAAAAGGTATCTGGCTATGATGTGGGATCCTTCGGTTTTGATAAATTTGCACAATCAACTAAGAACAATGCCTTCATATACACGAGCAACATGGAAAACAGGAGATTCAGATAACCCCACACAGTTGCCATATTGAATTTGAACATCGTATTTTGATCTTGGGGATATGCAAATAGATTAAAAATGAGCGTAAGTTATTAGGCTATGCTAAGAGATCCCTCTGTTTTGGTAAATTTGCACATATAGCGAAGAATAGTGCCTTTAAGTAAACGAGCAGCATGAAAAAATATGATTTTCAGATGACCCCATATGGTCACCATTTTGAATTTCATCATCAAATCTTGATCTTAGGGATATGTAAGTGGATTCAAAAAGAGCATAGGTTATTGGGCTATGCTTGGAGATCCCACAGCTTTGATAAATTTGCATAATGAGCTAAGAATAATGCCTTGAACTATACGAGCTACGGCCAAAAGCGTGATTTTCAGATGGCCCCATATGGCCGCCATTTTGAATTTGACCATCAAATCTTGATCTTAGACATATGTAAATAGATTCCAAATGGATAAAGGATGTTAGGCTATGCATAGAGATCCCTCAGTTTTGATACATTTGCTCAGTGAAGTAAGAATAATGCCTTGAACTACATGAGCAACAGGAAAAAGTGTGATTTTCAGATGACCCCATATGGACGCCATTTTGAATTTGACCATCAAAACTTGATCTTTGGGATATGTATATTTATTTATTTATTTATTTATTTATTGCACTTCAATCACTACAGACACAAGTGTCCAATTACAGTGACGATAACAGTATAAAATTCAACATATGTACAATACAATAACAAAATACATGGCGTAAGGTTAGGAACATACAGAGAAGTTATAGTCAGATTGTTGACCAATATATATTAGCTAAATAACACGGATTTACAATTGCGTTTAAAAGTTTCAAAGGGCACGAATAAATCCAATTTACCGGCCATGTCATTAAAATAGTTCTGGCATCTTGGTAAAATTGAGTTACTTCTTACTAAAATTCTGGATTGTGGCGGAAGAAATAATTTCTTCGCACGTAGACGCCTAGCTGGTACATAAAAACAAATGCAACCAACCAAATACGAACAATGAAAAGAGCCATTAGCACAACGATGTAAAAATAAGAGATCATAAAATTTTCGCCGTATTTCTAATGGCGGAAGTTTGAATGTTTCACACATGGAATAATAGCTGTAATCTAAGTTGGCTTTGTAGCATAAAAATCTCACAAATTTTTTCTGCACACGTTCAATACGCTCCGATAAAGTACTTTGATGAGGAGACCATATTGAACAACAATACTCCAAGCTGCTCCTAACAAGAGCTATGTACAATGATTTGATGGCAGTTATGTTAGAGAAAGATTTGCAATTTCTTTTTAAGAAACCCAACATTTTAAAGGATTTAGCTACAATAAGTTCAATGTGGGACTTGAAACTAAAACTACTACACATTAAAACACCTAAATCCTTCACTTCGCTCTTTTGTTCTAAAACAACACCTCCAATTTCATAGCTAAAATTGGTCCGTGTCCGTTTATTTGTAAAATTGATAGAAACACATTTTAAAATGTGAACATACAATTTCCAGGTGATACACCACTGATAAAAACGGTTAACATCATGTTGTAAAAGTAAACAGTCGGCGGGGCTAGAAATGGGTCTAAAAATCTTGTTGTCGTCAGCAAAGAGAAAGCACTTTGAATTCAATAAAACAGATGGCAAGTCATTGATATATATTAAAAATAGAGACGGTCCTAAAATGGAACCCTGGGGAACCCCCGAGGGAACCTTACACCATTCAGACGATATGCCGTTAATTACTACTCGCTGTTCTCGTTCAGATAAATAAGATTTCAACCACAATAAAACATTCCCACCGATACCATATGCTTTGCATTTATGGATATAGATTCAAAATGGGCATAAGATTGTTGGGCTATGCTTAGAGATCCCTCGGTTTTGCTAAATTTGAATAATGGGCTAAGAATAATGCCTTGAACTACACGAGCAACAGGAAAAGGTGTGATTTTCAGATGACCCCATATGGCCGCTATTTTGAATTTGACCATTAAATCTTGAATTTTGGCATATGAAAATAGACTCCAAATGGGCATTAGATGTTAGGCTATGCAAAGAATGAGCTAAGATTTTGATAAATTTGCTCAGTGAGGTAAGAATAATGCCTTGAATTACACGAGCAACAGGAAAAAGTGTGATTTTCAGATGACCCCATATGGCCGCCATTTTGAATTTGACCATCAAATCTTGATCTTTAGGATAATTAAATAGATTCAAAATGGAAATCGAATGTTGGGCTATGCTTAGAGATCCCTCGGTTTTGACAAATTTGCATAATGGGCTAAGAATAATGCCTTGAACTATACGTGCATCGGCCAAAAGTGTGATTTTCTGATGACCCCATATGGCCACCATTTTGAATTTGACCATCAACTCTTGATTTTTGGCATATGTAAATAGATGCAAAATGGGGGGAAAATGTTAGGCTATGCATAGGGATCCCTCGGTTTTGATAAATTTGCTTGGTGAGATAATAATGTGTATAATGCCTTGAGGCCACCTGTCATAAGTTTGACTTAAAACATCATATTTTAAGCTGAGAATTAAGCAAACAGATTCAAAATAGGCGAAAGATAGGCTTGATGGGAGATTCCTTTGTGTTAACTAATTTGCACAATGGGCTAAGAATAATGACTATTATATGAATAACCTGAAAAAGGGCGATTTATGGATGAACCCACATGAGCGCCATTTTGAATTAACGCATGATGGTTAATCACTAGAATTACAGAAATAGGCTCAAAATTAGCCAAATATAATATTCCAAAAGTACGGAAAGTCTTTGCTCTCGATTTTTAATCATTCTGGTGATACCGTGAATGTTCAAAAGGGCACTAAATTTCCGAACCCTCTATCACCCAGGCCAGAAAGGGTTAACTCAAACTACTTCAAACTCGAGAAAGAAACCTTCGGACCAACAAATATATTGATCGGGAAGGTCCAGTCTATAAGAAAATGGATGTTACCAAAATTCACAAACAAAAAATACTGAATTACCCTACACTAATATCTAAAAATTCACCCCGTAGAACTACTTCAGATTTGATACCCATTTCTTTACAAGGAATTTCACACAAAAATGTTTTAAATTTTTTTAAGGCCTATCTTTTGGCCATTTTTGGATGTTATTTGACCTCGAAATAATGATAATGACCTCAGATTGTCAAAGTTGTCTTAGTATCCATCCTACCTTGAACCACACTGCATACAAAAGTAAATAACAAACGGCACAAAATATATGAAATAAAACAGCATTTTTGACCTCAGTTGACCCGTAAAATGACCCTAAAATGACCTCAATTCCAGTAATTAACGAGCCAGCCATACCTGTGCTAAAACCATACAGTACATAACACCAATTTAGCGTGGATAGCCATTGATAACAAACATAACAATGGAAATTAATTTAGGAACGACTTTTACCAATTTTGACCTTATTTGACCTTAAAAGTGACCCCGAAATGACCTTTAACGTCCAAAATCCGGGTGGTATCCCCTCCCACCTTGAACCCTAGCACACAAAGAACTAATTCAGCATGGGTACCCATTTGTAACAAACAATGCAATCAAAAGTTACATTTCGTGTCTTTGGCCGGCCTACTAAAACATCAACTTACTGTTTATTCACTCATGATGATAATTTATCAATTTCTACTAATTTGCCATGAAGAATGGATACAATGTGTATCAGTTTATGTAAATCACATTATTTATACGTTATATATTTTCCATACCCTGCTAATATAATGCAGATTCTCAGAAATATTTTAGGTATGTCTTAACTATTTGTGTTGTAAAGCTAAGCGTTCAACTTTGGGAATGACCAATTAACCTAAGCATGAGGGGGACAAGAAACAAGGAATCAATTTAACATGACTTTCTGACAATACATACATTTCAGGTAGTCTGGTCTAATAAACAAGGTTATCCAGTGTTACCATGGCAGTCATCCATATGTGGGGCTGTGGCAGGTAAGATACACTTTGACTGTGATACAGGAATCTTCATACACAAGTCAACTTCTCCGTTCACATTTCGAATTAGCCTTGATATATCAGCCCACAGGATCTGTTCAAAAGAATTTATCAATAGACACGAAACCTCATTGAGCTCGAATACATTCGAATTTTGAAATCTGCCATATGGGTGGGTTACTTTAGTGGCTGTCATAAGTATCTGTCCACCCCTACCAGGGGCCCCTGGTGGCCGAGTGGTCTAAGGCGCTCCGCTGGTGACCGCTAGCCTCAAACCGCTGAACCGGCACGGGTTCGAGCCCAGCTGGTCCATGTGTGGAAGTTTGTCAGTTACTTGCCGACGGGCGGTGGTTCTCTCCGGGTACTCCGGCTTCCTCCACCAACCAAACTGACTGTCACCATATGAGTGAAAAAACCTTGAGTGTGACATTTAACCCAAATCCCCCCCCCCCCCACCTCTACCATGCCTCGTATCATGCCTACCGCCATATTAGGAGGAATGATGTAACTGCTGAGAGAATACCTCACCCTACACACAGTCATTGGGTATGGTCTAATTGGCTCGCCCCTGGTTTATAGATAAAATTTGCACCTTCATTTGAATGCCTTTGGTTGTCTGATCTATCAAAGCTAATTGTGTGAATGGAGAAATTGATTTGTGTATGAAGATGTGTTATTGGAAGCAGGTTCACCAGAGACTACAAGTAGTTCATGGGAATTTGCAATTGCCTTCTCGGTTTTGTTTTTTGTTTTGATCGGTTGACATCCAAAGCAGTTACGTAGAAAAGTAATTGTCGTAATTAGTATATCTTTGATGCCAAGTGCTATTCAAAGGATTGCTTCACTCAATTCAAATATGCCTCTATCATGAAGTTGTGTAATTACAAATAAATTTTGCCAAATATTTCTTGCCGCTGAAGACCAGGAAGTGTTATTTTATTCATTTATTTGTGTTATTCACGAGCATCTGTGCAGTGTCAATTTCCAGGCTAGGTTGACGTAATTTGGTATGTGGAGCACCAAACAACTTCACACCAGCATCAAGTAGAATCCTACATTGCTCCATCATCTAGAATCTTATATTGGGTCAAAGTTTAAGGCCTCTGATGTCATCAAAACGAAAAGAGCAGGAAGCAGATGGAAGACTGACTTTATGAGCATATTATTAACATTAAGTGTATAAATACATTTCAAAGCTGTATCAGATCGTGAATGGTATTAAATTTTAACAATGGACAGCTCCTTGTAGAACTCTTTTTGGCCATTCTACAAATGGTGTTTTAAACCTTACTATGGCATCATCATTTGTAGGATCCCTGTTGTCATATGGGACCAGCTGTTGTAAATATAGCAGCTTTCAGATACTCGGGAATAAGATAGGAATAAATAAAATAATAGTTATCCGTCTTCAGTGTAAGAGATATTTGATACACTTTGGGGGGGGGGGGGGGGAATAACGATGCCAAGGAGGCAGGTTGGAGGCACCCAATCACTTGGCAGTCCGGAGTAAACATGGTACAGGGGCCGATTTCATGAAATGAGGCAATTTTCGCACTTGAAAGTTAAGTGCACTTGAAAACCTCCCTTGACTTGAGTTTTTGCTTTTCATGAATTGAACCCGAAATCGCACTTGAGTTCAAGTGTGGTCGGACCAAAATAATTTTTTTTCATGTGCCCATGCATCATAATGCACGTACGGGCATTGTTCTTCATCTCATCGATGCAAAAATGGCAGAGACATATTTATTTGACACCTGAAATTCTACCGATCCTACGCATAAAGTATTTTGAGCATACACTTGATTCTGCAGGGGTACTATTTATTACCAAACCGCGCAAAAGAGTTCCAAAAAGGTCACTTCAAACGTCACTTGACCAAGTGCGGCCAAAAACGTTTGGTGAAACACAACTTGAGATTTTTTTGAAGTGCACTTGGTCAAGTGTGAAAATCGCTGTTGGAAAACGCAAGTCAAGTGAGGTTTCATGAAATCGACCCCAGGTCTGAAAACAGTATCAGGGCTGACTTGGCTCTGTCAGTTGGCACGATATGGCCACACCAATTTTATTTTTTGTTTCACAGAAGAAAGGGACAAACTTCAAATGTCCAGTTTTATTTTTGCTATCGCCTACAATCTTGAAACAAAAAAACAAAAAATATTGGTGTCGCCTAAGGCCAAGTTATGAAACCTGTTATGTAAAGAGAGATCAGGCTGGTGATCAGCTACTTAGATGAAATGATATGGTTTAGGATGCACTGATGGGAAAATGAAACAGTGGCCCATGGGCAAGTACGGGCAACCAACACATCCAAATGCATTGCAATTCAAGAAGAATTTGGTTGCGCAAAGGAAATTTTGGTTGCCCCGGGCAACCGGGCACGGGGCAAAGGGCAATTTCGCACCCTGCTAGTTTATCTACACAAATCTGACCAAGTTAAGAAACTTACTAATTCCCTAATAAATGTACTATATTTGCAGGTTGTCTAGCTGCTAATGTTACCACTCCACTCGATGTGGCAAAAACGAGAATTATGCTAGCTAAGGTAACTTTTTAAAGATGAAATGTATAGGTTTTCATATTTTCCATTTAATCTTCTTTATGAGCTAATTAATGATGAAAATAGTTTATCCACTTCGTTTGGTTTTATTTGAAGTATTTCGTCTCCCAGTAGCTTTGAAAAAGTGCTCGCAACTTTGTACCAGTATCTCTAATCCAGCCGATTTCAGAACTGAAATCAGCATTGCTCATCTGCACTTGTTTGACACTGGTTTGTGACATCACACCTGACCAGACGTCAATACCTGTAATGTTCAGTTTACTGGTGGCTGATTTGACCTGATGTCACAATCAAGGAAAGATAAGTGATGATGGTTTGCAAATCTCCATTCAGCTGGTTTTGGGGTACCAACTTTTTAGCTCATCTGGGCCGAAGGCCCGATGGGCTTATGTCATGGCCTGATTGTCCGTCGTCCGTCGTGTGTCGTCCGTCGTGCGTAAACATCTTCTTCTCTGAAACCGCTTGGCCGATTAAGCTGAAACTTGGCATGCATGTTCCCCCCAATGAGTACACCAGAATTTGTTCATGCCGTGTCGATATGATTTTAAATATG